>CM044434.1:148822075-148833320 GCA_024363595.1 Xenopus borealis
TTTTTTGATTGACAGGACCTAAAGAAACAGTTGTGCCAACAAAAGCAAGTGCACCGACAAAAGCAAGCATCCCAATAAACTGTCAGGAGCAAATATCTTTTGATGCAGCCACAACACTGCGCGGGGACATTCTGTTCTTTAAAAATAGGTAAAAGACAACTTTCTAGTTTTAAATATTTTCAATTTAAAAAAAAAAACAGTACACAAACAAAAAAAATAAATATAATTTTTTCTTCTTCAAAATTTAGATACATTTTGCGCAAGATTGCCAGTAAATCAGAAGCCGAGCAGTATGAGATCAATTCATTCTGGCCTACCCTTCCAACTGACATTGATGCAGCCTATGAATATAAAAAAAAGGACCGGGTTCTTCTCTTTAAAGGTAAATATTTAAATACATTTTTTAAACTTTGTAAACATTTATATTTTTTGATCAGATTTTTTACAGGGCATGGGTTAGCTGTTGCAATAACTAGAGGAATCTATGAGAAGATTATCTAGCCAGTTGTGTAGATACATCTTTACTTGCGTTTACAAAGAACAATGTCCTCTGGGACATATATATTAACATACACATACAGGTTAGAATTTATGTGGTACAGAATATATACAAAATCAGTCACATTTTTTACTACAGAAAATGGCAAATGGCCAAATAAATATTGGTTTCTCAGAATTAATGATCAAATAGCCCCCCCCTATTTTTGAGATTTATAAAAGAAAAAAAATAGTTCAAGTGAAAACATTTGGCAGATTATTTTCCAAGGATTTTAAAACAGAAACATTTTTACAGACTCTGTGAAAATGTTTCCTTTAGCACCTTAATTCTATCAAGTTTTTTAAGTTTTTATTTTTAGAAAATATTGTATTGATGAAGAAAAAAAACCAATTATGATTTTTCCCTGTGAATGAGTTCAAACTGAAATAAAACTCAAAAACTGATATCTGGGTCCTCCTGAGTGTATAGAGAATATCTAGTTGTCTAGTATAACTATATATAGTAAATGCATTTAAAACTAAACAAAGGATTTTTCAACAAATCAATTTTAATTCAGAAATTTATAAAGCGTTAATTCATGGTTTATCATGTTAAAAATTATGGGGGAGATTCATACGGAGGATAAAAAACTTGTATTGAATTTGTTATGTAATTTCAAATATTAAATTAAATTAAGTTTATGGTGTTTTATATTTTTATCAATATTTGAAAAATTTGCCTTCTGTCTTACATAGGAACAAAATACTGGGTCCTAAGAGGCTATACCATTGAGGAGGGATTCCCTAAGAACATCTACGAACTTGGCTTTCCCTTGTCTGTAAAGAAAATTGATGCAGCTGTTCACAATGAAGAAACAGGGAGAACATACTTCTTTGTTAATGATCGATATTGGAGGTAAGAACACTGTCATGTACTTATCACAGAATTAGAGAGAAACCATGTTCCTGTGTAAATAAATTACATGGGGGGATGCAGTTATTGAAATAGTAAGATATATAATAAAGACACTGATTGGCCTTAAGACAATCATACACAGGGGCTCATGTTGAGTATGGCATTCTATTTTAGGCCTGAGTTCTTAAGAAGAACATTAATAAGTAGTGATGGGCGAATATATGTTGACGCGATGCGCGTCAAAAACGTGCCGCTACTCGTTTCGCAAATTTTTTTGCCAATTCGTGAATTTCTCTGGAAATTTGCGAATTTTTCTGCGAAGCGAAACTGGGTAGATTCACCCATCACTATTAATAAGCTTGTAAGAAAGTGAGATGTGAATTTAAGAATAAATCTATGAGGAAACACTAACAAATTTGGGGTGACTTTTATTAGAAAATATGCTTGCAAGGGGACATGATTACCTTTACAAGTACATTAGAGGACATTAAAGAAAGGTAGTAGGGGATATTTTTTTAGGTAGACAATGCCCTGCAGGGTGATATTGTGATGGCTGATTCTAATAATGTCTTTTAGAGTGGCTGGGGAGACTTTATGGAGTATACTGAAAGTTCTATATATGTGTGGGGACAATTTGGTGGGTTGAAGATCATGGACTATTGTCTTTTTCATGGAGGACCAATCTGTTAGATATTGTCCATACAAATCGATAGCAACATAGCATTGATCTATTTGTTCACCTAAAAGAGAGACATCTGGCCAATTGATGGTCTGTCCAAACTAAACCCGTAGGGGCCCTTAACTGTATTATGTGTAAAATCAAAAGATAAAAGAATGGCTAAACTATTCAGGAAACAGATAGTCTCTTTAAAAGACCACATTCCACTGGAAAGGCAAGGGTTTTCTTATTTATTTTTATCCATTTCTAGCTATAATGAAGAAAAATCACAAATGGATAAAGACTTTCCTCAGAGAATCAGTATTGGTTTCCCTGGTGTTGGAAACAAGGTGGAGGCAGCCTTTCGATCAAATGGTGAGTTATATGTCCATAACCCTAATGTATAATCTATATATAATCTTCTTGTGCAGAGATGGGTGTGTCTTTAAATTATACAGTAATTAACAAGCAGTACAACAGCCAACTTTGATAATAGGCAAATATAATCAAGTATAAACAAATGGAGAGAAAAGTCATAATGTTTTTACTTTCATTTTAGGAATGTTGTATTTGTTCAGTGGGAATCAGCAGTATGAATTCAGCACGATAAAAAAGAAAGTCACTCGTCTGCTAAAGTACAACAGTTGGTTGAACTGCTAATCCAGACACACCAAATGTGATACAAACTCAAATGAACAATCATCACTTTTTTACATGACTTAATTTTTTATTTATTTAATAATATCTATTTTTGTTGTGTTCTATGTTAATGTATTTGATATATCTTGATGTATAATTTATTTCATACTTAAAATATTTATTGCTGAAATACACATTTGATTTGTTCCCTTCTTTCTTGATATGTTGTCTTGTGACCAAATCCATAAAAAAATGTTGAGTTTTTTTGTATGAATTTGAGAGGTAAGAGACTGCAGACAGCTTTGACAAAATGGAAAAAGTAAAAAAAAATGGCATTACAGAGAACAAATCAAAGTTTTGTTTAAAACTTTGTTTAAAAAACATGCATAATGTGAAATAAAAGTTTGCAATATAATCTAATAAACATTGTTACACTGAAAAATACATTTTCATTTGCAAAATGTTTTCCTGTTTGTAGTGTTATAGCGCCAAATAAGCTAAAAAAACCCCCAAATGTCACACTAATGAAGAAGCTGTCAATGGGGCCAACATCATAACCAAAGATTTTATATTGCCATAGTGCAGTGATCCATAACAGCCAGACAGATCTCTGCTTCCATTGTTGTAGGATGTTAAAAACTAATTACTGATTGGATGCTAGGTTAATTGTAATATGACTATGAATAGTTGAGTAACTTTTGAGTTACTTGTGTTAGATAGGGTAATTATTCTTGATCGGTTTAGTACCAACTATGGGGGAAATTCACTAAGATACGAATTTGCACTCAGGGCGGTGAACGTTAGCGAAGGTGTGCTACTGTTAATTTGCCAGGCAAAGCACAGTTACGCTAGCGAAGCCTAATTTGCATACGGGGGGAACTTAAGTGTGTAATAGAAGTATATGTTACAGCCACTACATTCCACTACACAAGCCCAGGAAACCTTTAATCAATAAAATAAAGTTTTCCTATTGCCCTAAATGTGCCCCCTGCATAGTTGAGTTGCCATATGTTAGGAAATGTAGGATGGAAGGAGGGTAACCCCCCCAAAAAAATCGATCTTTTTCAGACTATCACCCTACAATGGTAAAACATGCCAGCGTTTTTTTGGGACAGAAAAAATTTCCAATTTTTTTTCAACCTCCTATCTATTGTATTTTAAAGTCTAGCATAAGTGGTAATGTTTAGGAAAATTTTGCTCTTAGGGAATTTGTGTAATTACGATCCTTCGCCAGTGCGCAACTTCGCCTGGCGTGAGGGTGCGAAGTTGCGCAAGTCTATCTACTTCGCTAGCGAAAATTTGCCAGAGTTGGTGTTGGTGAATTTGTGAAGTTGCGAAATGACATCACGCTGGCGAATTAGCGCTAGAGTTAGACGCTTCGCTCTTTAGTGAATTTCCCCCCATATGTTAGTAGATTAAATGAGACAAAAATACAGTGCTCCTTAATTATTTATTGAGGAAAATGATACACAGTTACATATTTGAGTTGGGAAAATGTATGCAATTTCTCAGTTTATTTGAAGGAAAAATTAGAACCAGGTGTTTTATTCAATGGGATGAGGATCAGGGGTGAAATTTGGAGACCCTGCTTAATTTAGAGAAAATAAAACTGTGTTTTTAATACCCAAGCACCAGGACATTTCAGGTTTCAAACTCTGATTCCATGGACTGTGCAACATCCTACTGAGCCATCACACTGGTGCTGATCAGTTTCTCTATTGTGCATTTTTGTATGCTTACCTTATTCTCCCTTTACTTCATCCACCTTATTATCTCCATGTGTTGTCTTCCATTAAAGGGAAACTGTCATGGGAAAATATGTTTATTTGCAAAATGCATCAGTTAATTGTGCTGCTTCAGCAGACTTCTTCCGTGAAAACCATTTTTTAAAAGAGCAAATGGAAATTTTTTAAATTTAATATTGAAATCTGACATGAGGCTAGACATATTTTCAGTTTCCCAGGTGGCACCCAGTCATTTGACTTGTGTTCTGATAAACATCATTCAAGATAATAATTTCGCAAAGAGATATAAATAATCAAGGCAGTAGGATATAAATACCTCAAGTCCGTAGCTAACCATCAAACTGGTAGCTTCAATAAAATAAATAAGAGATAAATAACAGGAGAATGGAATTCTCTGTGAATGAAGCGCTGAGGCTGCTGCTCAATATGGGATTGAGCATCACAATTATTTTTATTGAGATATAATAGAACACAAACAAATTTACAACAGATACAGTAGAACTTTGTGGAACTGCTAAGGTTAATACAACTTGCATATTGCATCCAGTTTACACTTTTACTTCCAGCTTCTGGGCCTATATCCATGCCCTAAATGGCACCCAGCCCTCAGGAAGGTGGAGAGCACATGTGCTTCTCCTTTAATCAAAAAAGAAAAGTGATATCTGCAAGCCAGGTATAGATCTTCCAGGAGAATACTTTAAATAAGGATTTGGAAACCAACCGTGTTGGCGCGATAAAACGCAGGAGACAATCCAGTTATAGTCGCAAGCGTCTAATTATAATGGGATAAACTACACATGATAAGACTGTCGGATGAAGAAGCAGCAAAAGGCATTCACATCCAACAGACATGTTGGTTGGAATACAGTTTATACCTGACATTTTAATATCAGTCCCATTATATTTGGAGGCATGCAACTGCATCAATTTGTCACCTGCATTTTATCGCTTCAATACCACCTGTCAAAGAACTTTGTGGAGTTCAGCCCTTAGGATCACACTTCAAAACTAGGACCCACTTAGCTAACTAAAACCTTTTGTAACTCTCTGAAAAAGGTTCAAAATTAAAACAAAACATTGTATAATGTATTATGTTATAACGGACTAAACCCTAAATATGAATAGGGCTAAAAATGCTACGTTTTCTATACTGAACCAGCCTAAAGTTTCAGCTTGTCAATAGCAGCAATGATCCAGGACTTCAAACTTGTCACAGAGGGTCACCATCTTGGAAAGTGTCTGTGACACTCACATGCTCAGTGGGCTCTGAGCAGCTGTTGAGAAGCTAAGCTTAGGGGTCGTCACTAATTATCCAGCAGCAGAAAATGAGGTTGCTCTATAATATAAACTGATGCTACAGGGCTGATTATTAAATTCTGATGATAATTGCACTGGTTTTTGTGCTGCCATGTAGTAGTTATCTGTATTAATGACTAATCAGCCTTATATTGTGACTATATTTCTATTCTATGTGTACTGTATATTGTGAGTGGGTCCCTAAGCTCAGTAAGTGACAGCAGCACAGAGCATGTGAATCAGTGGATCAGCAGAAAAGAAGATGGGGAGCTACTATGACATCTTTGGAAACACAAACTTTACTGCTAAAGGGCTGTGGTTGCCTTTGGGCTGTTACAGAAGCACAAAACATCATGTGCAACAGTTTTAGCTACGTCTTTAGTTTAACTTTTCTTGTCCTTTAAGGCTGGGATCTGGGCATCAACTGTATACATATATATTTATACATTAATTGGATTCCAAAGTGTTTTATTTGCTGTCTGAGTAAATGTTTGTGTTCCAAGAGTTAATGTATAATTTATTATTAAAAATATACAGCAATATGTTTTTGTATTTTAGATTTTCTAAATCAAGATTTAATAGAGCTGATCTGGGAAATAAAATCCACAGAAATTCTGTGGATATTGTAGACCTTTGAGTCAACTTTCCAACACTTGAGAGACATTATAAGCTGTCTGAGGGTATGTTATCCTTCATTTATTAGGTACCGGATACCACATACACATTAGCTTCACACTTATTTCTAACAGATTATGTAGGCAAAAGAACAAGGTAAAATGCTAGATTCCAGTCTTTTGGGTTTGATTCAACTTGTAATTTTCCTAGCAGGAGTAGTATTGTCTAACTTTTGAATTGTGCAAGATCATGTTTGTTAACCTTTGGGTTTAAGAAACATCTTAATATCGATTAATATAATGTTCTTCAGATAATTGACTAGTTGTAGGTATGATGGAAATTATAAATTTGTAATCCAGTATTTGTTTTGAGAAAATGTAAGGAGATTTGAATCAGTAATAATGAAAATAGGAAAAAGGCCTTCCAAGCCTGAAAGACTAGTTTGGAGGCTTAGAGACAAAGGTTAGATAAGACCACTAACTTGTCTGAATACTAGGCAGTAAGTTCTAAGCGGCAGTATGCTCTAACTAGAATTATTACCCTGCCAATTTTTCTAGGTGGGATGTGCTAAGGGGAAGTGGGTATTATTACAACAATTTCCTGTAACTATTTACACTAATTCTACTGGATTGACATTAGGGGGCTGATTAGGGTTGAATAGGTTCGAAGTGAAAATTCGAATTTCGAATTAATTTTGGGCTACTACTACTCTAATAGCCCAAAATTTGATTCGAATTTCGAAGCACTGGCCCTTTAAAAATCCTTTGCATTCGACTATTCCCCAGTTTAAAGCTGCCGAATTGCCATTTTAGCCTATGAGGGACCTCACAGAACTTGTCCTGAAAATTTTTCTAAGTTCTGAGAATTCGAAGGATTTTGGTGAAAATCATTCGAATCGTTTGATCGAATCGAATGATTCGAACGATTTTCATTCGATCGAATACGGCTGTTTTTCGATCGAAAACAGACATATTCAATCGAAAATGAACCCGCCAAAAAAATTTGATGGTTGTATTTTGAAGTATTTTCCGCTTTAAAATTGGACACACAATAAATCAGCCCCTAGGTGTTAAAAATGAAAAACTAGATTTTAAAGTGTTAGAATATATATTTACTAATTCGATAAGTATGGGATCTGTTATCTGGAAACTCATTATACAGAAAGTTCTGAATTATGGAAAGGACATCTCCCATAGACTCCATTTTACAAACAGTAGCTTGTACTTGATCCCAACTAAGCTATAAATTATACTTATTGGACACAAACCTCACCTATTGGGTTTATTTAATGTTTACATGCTTTTTTGTAGACTTAAGGTATGTAGAACCAAATTAGGGAAAGATCCTTTATCTGGAAAAACCCCAGGTCTAGAGCATTCTGGATAACAGGTCCATACCTGTACTTTTATATCTAAAATAACCAGCTTAACAGCTGATGTTTATTCGAAGAGTTCAATTTAGCAGCTTACGTGACCCATATCTACCTAAATTTGCTGGTGTGTAATCTATAGAGTTCCCTCTATGTCAAGTACATGCGCTGTAGATCAACACTATTGTGGGCTATTTTAAGCCAAAGGTTAATGTCCAGGTATAGTAATAGAACATCGGTTACATTGGACTCTAATATGACAGGCGGGGCCTTCGCTAAGTGGAAGTTATGAAGGGATGGTGTAATTGAACCACAACTTACATAGGCTACTGTGCATAAAAGTAAAGAAAGGGAGCCAGGAGTTTCTTGCAGAAAACAATAGAGTTCATTTGTAAGAAACAAATGAACCACAGGGCTAATACTCACAGATCCACAAAGGCAAGGTATTACAAATGTTAAATATGCCAAGACAGTTCAGTCAGAGACAGCAAGATGGGACATGTGGACCTAATAGGGTAGTTGAAGATGCACCTCTAGGTTGAAATGCCCATGCATGGTCCTGGTCCTATACAGTGGAATAATTAGGGACGATAAATCTAAAACCTGACACCCTATCCATTCACTATAGGTAAACTCAGATAATAAGGGAGGGCTACTATCTACTACAATCCATGTAGGAGCAAAGGCTGTTCATGCTATTTAACCTCTCTGTCTGTACTATAAAAGGAATTACCCTGTCTCTGGCTAGGCCTTATTCATGGGGTCCCTGTTCCCCAATGTAGCACTAGAGGTACTGGTCCCATTAGGGCAAAACAGCATTACTGGACCTTGGGGTACCCAGTCTACCTGGAACAGATCCAGATGGGTCAGCAACCAGAAGCCAAAGAGAAAGATCCATCCCTAACCAGTCACTATGTTACAGTGTCACAGGAGGTGATCATAGGCCAGTAGGTTAATAACTGAAATGTGTAAATGAGATAACTAGATACATGGGTATCCACCCAGCAAATAGCGAGATAAGGAAATATTTAAATCCATAGGGATTTAGTAAACCCCATGGGTCCCTACAAGTGTATAATGCAAAAAACTATAAACTGGCACATTTAGAATTTGTAAAAAAGGCAATTTTCAGTCCCAAATCAGACATTTCTCAGGAGAAGGAAACAAGCCATACTAATTTTTACTTTTTGGACAAATCCTGATAAAAAAAAAAAAAAGAAATAAGAGACCAAATCAAATGTAGACTTGAACAATTAATATATTTATTTTGAAATATACAAAATAAATCAACATAAAAAACAAGAAAAATTTATATTCTTCCATAAATTTCAAATTAAATTAGATGTAAAAAAATAAATAATGAAGGCACTTATTGCACATTTGGTAGCATGTATCACAGCTGGTGTTTCTTTATTTTCAGTCCCAAACCAGGACATTTTTTAGGAGAAGGAAACTAACCATTCTGACATTTGCTTTTGGACAAATCTTGATGATATATATATATATATATATATATATATATTATATATATATATATATATATATAGTTGCAGAGCAGAAGCCAAGAAAGAAGAGAACACATCAAATGTACACTTGAACAATAAATACATTAAATATTAAATATACAAAATAAATCAACATAAAAAAACAAGAAAAATATATGTTCTTCTATAAATTACAAATTAAATTAGATGTAAAAAAATAAATAATGAAGGCACTTATTGTACATTTGGTAGCATGTATCACAGCTGGTGTTTCTGTATTTTCAGTCCCAAACCAGGACATTTTTTTAGGAGAAGCAAACTAACCATTCTGACATTTGCTTTTGGACAAATCTTGATGATATATATATGTATATATATATATATATTTAAAAAATATATAAAATATAATATATATTTAAAAAATATATAAAATATATACAAAATAAATCAACATAAAAAACAAGAAAAATATATGTTCTTCTATAAATTACAAATTAAATTAAATGTAAAAAATAAATAATGAAGGCACTTATTGTACATTTGGTAGCTTGTATCACTGCTGGTGTGTCTGGATTAGCAGTTCAACCAACTGGTATACTTTAGCTGACCAGTGACTTTCTTCTTTATTGTGCTGAATTCATACTGCTGTTTCCCACTGAACAAATAGAGCATTCCTAAAACGGAAGTATAAATAATAATTATCTCATAGATCCCAGTATACTGCAATTATTCATAATTTTAATCAAATAACCTAATAACATTTTTAGTTTGAAATCCAGTGTATACTTGATTATATTTGCTTATTATCTACATTTATGCACTGGTTGTTACAATAAACGTAGTATAATGTGCAATAAGCTATGTACTGTCGGTATTACTGAGAGCTCTATGGACTCACCATTCGATCGAAAGGCTGCCTCCACCTTGTTTCCAACATCTGGGAAATCATTACTGATTCTTTGAGGAGAGTTTTTATCCATTTGTGATTTTTCTTCATTATAACTAAAAAAGGATTAAAAAAAAGGGTAAGGAGGTTTGCTTTTCTAGTGGAATGTGGTCTTTCTATACATGCACATATATAATGATTAGTGATGGGCGAATAAATTTGCGAAATAAAAATAAGCTGGCGTAAAAAAAACCGAGTTGCGCGATGAAAATGACGCGACGCACGTCGAAAACGACGCGGCGCGTCGTAGACGACGCAAAGCATCAAAAACAACACAACGAACGTCAAAAAACGGCCCGCGACTTGTATCGCAAATTTTTCACCAATTTGCGAATTTCACTGGAAACGGGATAGATTCTCCCATCACTCATAATAATATATTTTGTCTTTGGGTCTGACCCTTGACACAGTTTGACTGGTATGGGACCTGTTATGCACAATGCTGGGACTTGTCAGATAATGGATCTTTCTGTAGTTTGTATCTTCATTATAAACATATCAATTTTAAAAATGTAGATTATTTGGATAAAACAGAGTCTGCATAACTGGTTTCCAGATAATGGATCCCATACTTGTACTATATTCCTGGATACTGAGCTTGTCAAAGAGTTATCCAAGCCATTCTTAAAGTCATTCATTGAATCAACCATCACAAAATCACCTGTCAGGGCATTCCCCAAACTCACTTTTCTTATCTTGAAAAAACATCTGTATTGAAAATTCTGTCCCTCAAATTTATTGATCTTTACTATTTGTAAAATGATCTGTCTATCATATCATATTATCGTCTTGTAGAAGTACCTTTTTTTTCTAGAGAAAACAATTCCAACTTTGACCGTTTTTCCTAATAATTGAATTATTCCATTCTTTCTATAGCACGTCCCTGTACTATCTCTCTCCAGCTCTGCATACTCTCTCTCTGCATACTAAAGGTGAGACCCCCTGTGTATGATTGCCTTAAAGCTAATCAGTGAAATTATTCAAAATCTTACTATTACAATAACTGCATATGCCACCCCATGTAATTTATTTACACAGGAACAGCAAATTAATTGTAGGGGTATGCTATAGACCCCCTAATGTAAGTGAGGAGGAGGAGG
>CM044434.1:148836479-148884380 GCA_024363595.1 Xenopus borealis
CATTAACAAAGAAGTATGTTCTCCCTGTTTCTTCATTGTGGACAGCTGCATCAATTTGCTTCACAGTTTTGGGAAATCCAAGTGTGTAGATGCTCTTAGAGAATCCTTTCTCAATTTTATAGCCTCTTAGAACCCAGTATTTTGTTCCTATGTAAACCGGGATTGGAGTGTTTTAAAAATTAAGCTCATAAAACATTATCTTTTCAAATGTGTTTATATAACCCGCTCTACTACATCATTGCCCTACTGCTCAGAGTAGCAGAACAGGTATAACCACATAACTTGCAAATGGGTTCCTATCAAAAGATATTGAAGCATATTTATTATGCTGTGTAAAAAAACGGTGGGATAATACACCAATCATTGCTAAATTTCACTGTGTAAAACAGAAAAACTAAATTCTATACACAGCATAATAAATATGCCCCATTCACTGCTTTAGCAGACTTGGTTTTATAAAAATTGATAAATGAATCACATCCATAAAATCCCCCTAAATCAGTGATCCCCAACCAGTGGCTAATGAGCATCACGTTGTTCAACAATCCTTTGGCTGTTGCTCTCAGCGGCCTCATAGCAGGTGCCTATTTTTGAATTTCAGGCTAGGAGGCAAGTTTGATAGCAAAACTACCAGGTGTACTACTAAGAAGAACATCCTGTAGCCTTCCAGTTCACACAGAGGCTACCAATAGCCAATCAAAGCCCTTATTTGGCACCCCATGGACAATGTTCATGCTTGTGTTGCTCTCCAACTCTTTATAAATTTGAATATGGCTCACAGGTATAAAAGGTTGGGGATCCCTGTCTTAAACAAAGAACCAAAATGTTGGAGTACAGCACTCGAAGGTCACGCATGGATCAGACGGAGTAAAAAGTAGAAATCTGTATAACAATAAAATTTCTATTTTTTACTCCATATCTGTCTGACTCATGCGTGACTTTCGAGTGCCTTGCTCCAAATTTTGCTTTTTGTATACGGTTAATCCACTCCCCTGAGGTGAGGATCTGGGGCAGGAGCACCTGGGCCACCTACTCCATTTGGTGAGTATTAATGCTTGGATAATTATGTTTATTTTGCGACCCCTGTCTTAAACTACAAATTGCCATAAGTTCTGAAGAATATTTATGCCTAATGTACTGGAAAGCAATTGCAGGTTTGGCGGTTTTTTTGCTATATTTCAATTGTTTTTAGACTTTAGGCTTGATAAAGGACCCGGAGGGGCCCGAAACTTTGCCTTTTTTTGTGAATGCATATGGGCAAATAAATCACCTTTTTCACTTCAAGCAAAAACTTTTTTGGTGTGCTTCCTGATTGTTTGATTAGACAAAGTCTTAAAGGAATTGACTTGAGGGGGCATGTGGGCCATAACTGTTTGCTTTTAAATCTGAGCTGCATGCTAAGGATCAATTGCAAACTCACTGAACAGTTCTATTGCATGTGGCCCCGCTTCAAGTCGCTGACTGATTCTGAATTAAAGAGATGAAAAGCAGGAAGTAGTGTTTTGTTCTGTTATGTGACACATCCAGTCACTCCAGCCTTTATACATTACATTTTTGCCTAACTATATTAGAAACATTTTTTATTTTGCACTGTCTATTTACCCAGTTTTTATTTTTACACTGAACTGTTCCTTTAAGATTCATCAATCAAAATATAATTAAACTTTTTTTTTAAAAAAAAAGGGGAATATTTAAAATTGAATTTAAAAATATGATTTTCACTGCAATAGTGTTTCCCCCCCACACTTCAAGTTCTTCTGATTTTAAGTTTTTAATAAATATATAGTGGTCAAGAAAAAAAATTATAATGCAAAAAAATATATATTTTTTCACAAGGACACATGGAGAGACTGACGCGTATCATGTCCCTCAAGGACACTTAATCATAGCTTATGATTAAGTGTCCTTCGGGGGCACGAAACGCATCAGGCTTTTTGCACTTGATATAAAATAAAGATTTTTTTGTACTTTTTTAACATTTTGGCTCCTGAATCTAACTGATTATTTTTGACTTTGGTGTTCCAGAGTGGTGCCTGCCTGTCTCTCCAAGTATCCTTGTATTGCACCCCTCTGCTGAAGGTCTGGGGCATGAGCACCTGGACCCACAGTGGTAAGCGGAAAGCTTATTCTGATATTTTTTATTATCTATGCCTTTTTTTATTATCCATGCTTTTCAAAATCCTAATTTTTTTTTCACAGTCAAGTTTCAAAAACTTAAGTCAGAAAATGAATAAATTGACCTTCCCTTCATATCAGTCTATCTTGTTCCATGCCTGTTCTCTTCACTAAGTAGTTTACATCCTAATTAGGAGCAGCATAAAAACATTGCAATCTGTGAATATTAATCTTAAGGGGAGGTAGTTGATAGAAATGAATCAATTAATATTTTTTTCTATGATTTATTGTTCATTTTGCAATATAATGTAAAGTTTTCTGCCCCATATTAGTTACTGGGCCATGGCTATATAGAGCTATATAGTTTTGACATATTTACCGTTAATCTATGGCCTATAAAAAAAAGTTGATTAAAAATCAATGGAAATATTTACAGATAAATATTTATAATGTTTAACTGTTTACCTTTAAAGAGAAGAACCTGATCCTTCTTCTGATATTCATAGGCTGAGTCAATGTCAGTTGGAAGGGAAGGCCAGAATGACCTGATGTCATGCTGCTCAACTTCTGACTTACCAGCAATCTTGCGCCAAAAAGATCTACATTATGAAGAGTAAAGGAATACACTTACGGGCCAATTTACTATTATTCCCCCAAAAAAATTAGAATTCCCTCGATATTCGATTAGCATTCGATTTTCGAATGCTAATCGAATAGTTTTAGGCTACCCTTTTATTCGATCTGCGATCATTCGATGATCGAATAACAATCGAATAATGATCATTCGACAATTTGAATGAATTATTCGATCATTCGAATGATTCGTACGATTCGAACGATCGAAGACTTCGATCATACCAATCCTATTCAATCAGGACTTAGCCTCAGAAGCCTATGGGAGGGCTCCCATAGGCCTCTATTACAATTCAGTAGGTCCAATCTGGCGAAGTAGGCAATCGAATAATTAAAAAATTTTAAATCCTTCACTGATCGAATGATCGAATATTCAATCATTAGAATTTATTTGCTCATTCACTAATCGATGATCGAATATGCCTAATTTGCATATTCGACCAATCGAATAGATCCTACGATCAAATATTCCATCAAATTCCATCTAATTCGATTTTATTCACATGAATACATGTGAATTTTGTAAATCAGCCCCTTAGAGTTATTATTATTGTTTCATTACATTTTACATAAACACAAAAAATCAGACCTATAAAAATAGTGTTTACCTGTTTCTAAAGAACAGTATGTCCCCACGCAGTGTTGTGACTGCATCAAAAGATATGGATTCCTGACAGTGGGTTGGGATGCTTGCTTTTGTTGGAACAACTGGCTTTTCTTTTGGCGCTGTCAATCAAAAAACAAATTAGCAATATACTAATGATATGCAGACTCTATAATTGTATTCGAAAAAATTCAAGAATTATGGGTGGAAAGCAAACTCCTTCACTAGCACTAGAGGAGCCACGCAGAAGGCATTTTGCCTATTGGCTTTTGAGCAGAAGCGAAACTGATTTACAGAGCAGGTAAGTTCAGTTCAAAGAAGAATAAAAGTGTTGAGGATATAAACCCCCCCAAAATAGAGTTTGCCTAATACAATTTGTATGAGTGTCAGCAAATTTCACTACATATTTATAGCCTATTTCCTGTATGTGTAAGATGCAATTTGCTATTGAATGTAGTGTCCATTTCACACTTTCTATTCTATTCAATTTTATACACATAACTGTAAAAATTAACAGTTTTATAAATCCAAAAATGTATTTTTGGGTATACAGCCACTTCACAATATAACAAAAAGGTCAGAAAATTGTCTGTGAAGCCTGAAGATGTTAAGATGGCCATAGACAGGGAGATGTAGCAAAACAGACTCGGTCTGTCGGCAGCTTTTATTGGCCTGTGTATGGGGGCCTTTACACACAATGTTTTTGTCTCATAAGCCCTGCAAAATTATCAAAACTTTTATTATCTTTTATACATGTTGGCCTGCATTTTAGTCAACAAATCTATAAATTAGAACCGTTGAATGTCCTTTAAAATTCACATCTACAAAATTGTCAAGATTCATAAATAATGAAATATTTTATTTCCTTACCATACAGTGAGTGGATTCCATCGATGTCATCCTGAGAAAGCTGGAATGTATCGGGATTGATGTAACGGTAGATGGGGTACATAAGGGAATTAGGGTCTTTAGAATGGTCCAGTCCAAGTGAATGACCAAACTCATGCACAGCCACAAGGAAAAAGTTAATATCTTGAGGAAAAAATAATGAAAAAAAGTGCTCAGTGCACAGCAAGATCAGAATGAATATCTGACATAATTTCAATTATCAACCCCCTTATATAATACAACACCATTATAATTTCTAAATCTAGGAGTTGTGGGTTATCTGTTAAAGGGGACCTGTCACCCAAACATAAAAAGCTGTATAATAAAAAGTCCTTTTCAAATTTAACATAAAATCCATTTAAAAAAAAAATAAAGACATCAATGTCTGTTATAAACATGTTTAAAAGCATTAGCTGTCAATCATATATTTTCCTGACCCTCTTTTATGCCTATGTCACAAAAGTGCAGCAGGGAATTACTTTCAAATTTCATTCTGCACTTCCTAGATTTCACTGCACTCAGGGCCGGATTTCCATGATCGCCCCCCCGAGGCCTCCTGGTCCTAGTGCCAGCCAGCCGCGTGCATGCAACTTAGCACAGGGGAACTCTGAGTTCCCAATGCAGTTCAGGATGCGGCTGGGCAGCATGCTGCCCCTAAATTTTTGCTGCCCTAGGCAAAATCCGGGCCTGATTGCACTCCTCACATTCCCCCTCCTCTCCATCTAATTGTGTAGCCAGTGCATGGCCATGGAATCAGGTACCTCATTCTGGTAAATTGTCGCAGTAAAGATGGTAGAGCGCACTGAAATCATTGCTCCATATGCATGCCTTCATAAGGCCAAAAACGATTAAAAATATTAAATAAAAAGAAAGCCAAGACATGGATTCAATGCCAGAAAATAGGCCGCACTTCTTGGAATTCCTGGGTGCTATTCAATTCTCTAACTGATTCCTTGACTTTTGACCCTCTGCATTCTTCTTGACCACGACTAATTGCCTGAATCCCGACCATGTACTAAACATTATACCTAGTACTTTCTCCTTGGTCTGGATCTCTCCGCTAATTTGGCTGTGAGGCTCTGATACAAGTAAAGAACCTGATTCTGGCACATAAACATTATAGTGCCCACAAAATGGTTCCTGGCTGTATTCTGTGATTGTAAATTTCAAGACTAAAAAAGCAAGATTGCAATAATTCTTATACTTTAAGTGAGGTTTGTTTTGCTTGACTATCATCATAAAAAGAGATATGGAATTATTTTTAAAAGTGACAGGTCCCCTTTAACTGGCATTGATAATGAAGTAACATGTTCTTACATTGATTTATTTTAGTTGTATATGTACATATACGGCAGTTTTAAGGGATGTATAAATACCCACCAACTGATCCAGTTGTCCACTTCTCATCTGCATCAAAATGTGTGTCCCCCCCTATGTTATCTCCAGGAGGATATGAATGTCCCAGAATGCCAGATGGGCCATCAAAAGGGAAAAAATCATTATGATCTGCATGGCAAAAATATTGAGAAATATTGATATTTCAAAAAGAGTCATCACATACACTGTACAATATGATAAAAAAAAAAAAAAGAAAAAGAAAAGTAGGTGTTAGATACCTTTTGATGCAAACAAGATCTCAATATCAGAGACACTGTCATAGATTCTGGTAAAGGTAAGAGGGGTGGCATCACTCCAGACCTTCAATGCCTTCTGAATGGCCCAGTCCACCTCATCTTTGGTCATCTCTGGGGTATAGTTCTGAATTCTGTGGGTACATGTGTGGTTAAAGGAGTAAGTTTTCCCAAATGTGTCTTTTTAAAACCTCTACCTGGTACCCCAACCTGCCATTGAACTGGCAAATTGTGTTTTACTAAACATACCTACTGCTCATGAAATTACACTTTACCTTACAAAGAAAGGTTTAAAGCTAAAAACTGTATAATTATAAAGAATGTAAAAATTATAAAATCACTTGTACTCTATATCAATTAAAAAAGGGTTATAGTTCTCTTTTGCAATAAAATTTGTGCTGTTTAAGGAGCCCATCATGTATAGACATATATTACCTGTATGTTAGGTCTTTTTTCTTCCACACAGGGTTTCCAAAGAAGGTGCTGAAACTGCCAACCTCAGGAACACCACAGCGAGGTTGTTTCATCAGTTCTATGGTTTCTTCATCCAGTCTTCCAGAAACCTCCAATCCAAAAAACTCTTGCATCTGACGAATTTTTTCCAAAAAATTACTGCTGCCCATATTTCTTGACCTCCGGACCCCATCTTCCTCAAGTTTGTAGAATTTTTTCAAGTACTCCTGTAAAGGTTTGAAAGAATGGCTTCTGTTTTTGGTGCAAACATGATAAAGATCTCTTTGGGGATGTTATCAGAGCAACGTCCCATGATAGCTATTTTTGGTTCCATTGTACTGGTGTTATTGATTAATTAGATTAATTAATTTTGTGTGTTCTGATTCCCTTTGCCAGGTAAGATTTTATTTTACAATTCCTTGTCTCTAGTGCCTGAAGAATCTATATATTAACTGAAGATGTGTTTTCATACCATTTTTACCTTTGTCTCATACTATAACAACAACTAAAAATGTTACTACAAAATTTTGACTACTGTCTTTTTTATACTTCCCTTTTGTTGTGCCTACCACAGAGTTTCAATGAATAAACCTGGAGTAGGAATTAACATTGTTATATGCAATGTTGAGTTGTGTTGAAAAAAAGGACAATAGTCTATTAAGTCCATTGGGTTCAACACTTCCAACTGGTTCCTTATAGAGGTATGGGACCTGTTATCCAGAATGCTTAGGACCTGGGGTTTTCCGGATAACAGATCTCAAAGAGCATATTTTCATATTTTCTGTCCTTTACAGTATATATAAATATATATAGCATCAAACAGTATAGTTGTAACAATATTAAATATTTAAGTGTCTGTCCCATTAAGATAACCCTGGCTTTCTAAAAATGTTTACATTTTTAACTCATTGGAGTGCGGAAGACACACGTCCATCAAGTTCAATCTTTTAAGACTATATATAACCTGCCTAGCTGCTAGCTGAGGAAGGCAATAATACACATTTGAAGCCTCTCCAATTTGACTCCAAGATGGCAATCGGACTAGTCCCTTGATCAACTTGTACTATGAGCTAAACCCTGTATTCCCTCACTTGCTAAACAGCATCCAACCCCTTCTTAAAGCTACAGTATCTAATGTATCAGCCTGTACAACTGATTCAGGGAGAGAATTCCACATCTTACAGCTCTCACTGTAAAACTACACAAACCTATACTAAGCCTCGAAGTGAATATTCAAATAAAATTTGAATTAGATAAATTCGAATTTCGATGTAATTTTGAGCTACTTCGATTATGGAATATCACAAAATTGGATTCGAATTTTCGAATTTCGAAGTACTGGCCTTTTAAAAATCCTTTGAATTCGACTATTCGCCACCTTAAAGCTGCTAAATTGACATTTTGGCCTATGGGGGACATGCTAGAACCTGTCCTGAATGTCCTAGGAATTCGAAAGAATTTTGCTCAAAATTGTTCGAGTCGTGTGATCGAACAATTCGAATTATTTTTATTCGAACGAATATGGCCATTTACAATTGAAAATAGCCATATTCGATTGAAAGTTACCCCCGAAAAAAATTTGATGGTCAAATTTTTTTACTTCGAAATTCGATCATTAGTAAATCTACCCCTAACTGTAGATGTTAGTCCAAGAAGCCTACAAGTCATTCTGAAAATAGAATCATTAATAGAATCTGCCATCACAACCTCTCTTCCATCACCATGAAGAACTGCTTCAAATGGAAGTTCAATTCCTTAAGTCTCAAGGGTGGTTTCTTGTTCTTTTCTATTCGAATAAAGAGCCCTCTATATGTCCATTCTCTAATGTGCTTATAAAGAGAAACCAATATGCTCACCTTAGCAAATGCTTCATTCTTCTTATCTATGTCTGTCTGTGTCACAGCAGGGAATGCTGTGCAACATGCTACATACAGCAGGAACAGAATCCAGGACCACATTGCTGTTGTGTGCTTCTTGGAGCTTACTTCCTTAATGTTGAAGATTCAAGCTTTGCTCTGACTTTCCATGTGTTAGACAGACCTATTTATACAATACCTGATGAACATGATATCATCAGCTTCCTTTTCTTATGGACTTTTTTTTTCACTGCAAACAAGTTGGGATAAAAATAAATTTTTAATTGTGCAACACATCTGCATCATTAACATACAAGTAGGATATCAGATAGTTGCATTTAATCTGCCTATTCTTGTGCCTTCCAGAGAAGCATCAACATTTCACATCCTAGAAAGAGCTCATCCTTTAAATAATTCATATATTTACATGAATAATCAGGTTGTAGCAAAAGAGCTCTTTACTGTCCAAGAATGCCTTAATGAATCGAATAATCAATAGAATGTCATAGGCTCCTCTAAAGTTATTAGTGTTTATTTTCTTCAAATGTATGATTCCCCTTTTCATTTTTAGTATGATTTTTTTGGACTATTTTTGGTTCAAGCCCCCCTTAGAGATATTGTTAAATTTTTTCTATGATTATTGAACAGAACCTTGTACTTGATCACAACTAAGATATAATTAATTGGCATTGAAAGCAAAAACATCTTATTGGTTTTATTCAGGGGCCGGTTTATCAAGGGTCGAAATGAAAATTTGAAATTCAAATTCAAATTTTTGGGAATTTCGACTAGGGAATAGTCAAAATTCGATTCAAGTTTTTAAAACAATTCGATTTTCGAAATGTATCATGAACTGGCCCTTTAAGAATTTGACTATCTGTCAAAATAAACCTGCCAAATTTCTGTTTTAAAACTTAAATCAAATTTGATTCGAATTCAGTTTGTGTTTGCGGGTCGATTCCATTCACCCAGGTTTAAAAAATGTCTATTTTCAAGTTCATGGGAGTTTATGGGAGTTTCTACAAGCAAGTTTTTTTACAAGACAAGTTTTGCCCTTAAAACTCAACGAACCATCAAGCTAAGCTTTCTGTAGTATAAAGGTGACAGTGTTGCCATTCTCTCCAATTCTTCTGGCTGTGATCCCGAGATACTGCTTTAGCCTATCCTAAGAAGGGGAAAGACCAACAGTTTGGGAATCATTGCCCAAGGAAATTATTTACAATACTCAAAATGGTTTTTTAAAGTATTAAACGTTTATTATAAAAAAAATAGTGTATGATCACTTTAACCATTTCTACATTCTGTTATGAGCTAGGAGATTCCTGTTGTGGAAATCCCAGTCTGTAAGTACTTTCATTATATTAAAATTACCTTTATGCATTAATGAGGGAAGCTTCCAAAGCGAATTATATAATAAGTGACTGTATCCTTTAGGCATGAGATGAATGAGTTGCCTTTTAGCAACTGATTTACTTCCAGTAAGGAAGGGCAAATAAGTTAAAAGGTTGGGAAAGTTCTTTCTTCAGGTGAAGTAACCCATAGCTGCTGAACACAATTTACTAGGGATGTATCAAATCCAGGACTGAGTTTAGGATTTGGACAAAGTCCTTGTTTTTGAAGGATTCTGATTATGCCAAATTCTTACAGTTTATGGTTGGTTCAGAAAAATCTTAAAAGTCATGTAACTTTAGAGCCCTGAACAACTGAAAAGCCACATTAGTTTGCTCACATATTAAGCAATTCTTGAAGTTTTTCATGCAATTGTTTGACTATAAATCAAGCAAACTTTGCAACACATATTATTATATTACCCCTATCATATATGGGTACATAACTGGGTAGCTTTGACTTATTGTAAAATCTACCATAGGCCCATTTATTAAAGGTTGCATTTTAGTGGAGTAAGGTTTAGTAAAGTTTTTTGAAACCACAATTTTCTCCAAAACCACAAATGCTAGGAAAGTATGAACGAAACAAATGCTAAATAGCTGAAAAAAAAAATGTCCAATAGGATTAGCAAGGCTCCCATTGATTTCTATATGACCTCAGCTGCTTTTACTTGCTAGTGTTGTATGAAGTTTGTATTAGAGTTTGGTGTTATTTTTTACACTTAGGGGCAAATTTACTATTATTCCCCAAAAATAATTCGTTTCTATTCGATATTCGATTAGCATTCGATTTTCGAATGTTAATCGAATAGTTCTAGGCTACCTTTTATTCGATATTCGATCATTCGACGGTCGAATACAAACCTATTCGATCAGTCGAATAAATCATTCGATCGTTCGAATGATTCGTACGATTCGAACAATCAACACTTCGATCGTAGGAATCCTATTCGATCAGGACTTAGTCTCAGAAGCCTATGGGAGTGCTCCCATAGGCTTCTATTGCAATTCGGTAGGTCCAATCTGCGGAAGTAGGCAATCGAAGAAACTTAAAAATTAAAATCCTTCGCTGATGGAATGATCGAATGATTGAATATTCTTCCATTCGACTCTATTCGAATGTATTCGATCGTTCGACCATTCCCTATTCGATGATTGAATATGCCAAAATTCACATATTCGACCAAAAGAAGGAATCCTACGTTCGAACTTCGATCGAACTTCCAATCCTTCACGTGAATTTAGTAAATCGGGCCCTTAGACTGTTATTTTTTTCTGGTCTGAGTTTTAAAGTGGAAAACACCATTTTTTCGGAGGGGAAAAGAAAACTCAAATTTTTCTAAATGTATTAAACCCCAAGGCTGCTAAAACTCAGTATAAAAATGTACTGTATCTCAAACCTGCCAAGGTCATGTAGAAGTTAATGTCACATGTCCCTCATGAGCTTCGCTTAGTTTTCTACAGTAATCCGAAGAATCCATGGTTAATTAGTTAAACCAGAGTTTTTGTGACAAATCTGAAAAAATTGTACAAGTTATATTTTTTTCACTATTTTGTTCCCCAACACCAGATTTTTTCAAGTAAAATTATTGATAAATACTGTGAAAATGTGCATGGGAGTTTGGTCAAGTTGTTAAAAATAGAAAAGAGTGACAATTGTTTAAATCTTAGTAAAGAACCCCCTTTATAAATCTCAATATCTCAAAATCTTGAGTTTTAGGGGCAGATTTATCAAGGGTCAAAATTTGAGTTTATGGGAGTTTCTAAAAACTCCCATAAACTCAAAATTAAAAAAACAAAACATCCAATCGAAATGTATTAAAAAATATATTTTTTTAAAATTCAGGCGAATAGGATCAACCTGAAAACTCAAATCGAATTCAAATCAAATTTGCTTGAATTTGATTCAAATTTTTTCACAATTTTTTTTCATAAATCCACCAAATGACTCCAAATTGGTTGTAGGTGGTCCTCCCTAGGCTAAAACACTAATTTGGCAGGTTTTAGATGGTGAATAGTTGAATTTTAATTCTTAAAGGGACAGTACAGGATAAATTTAAAAAATTCAAATTTTTAATAAAATCCAATTGAATTTGGACTATTCCCTAGTCAAATGACACCAAAATAAACTCAAAATTCATATTGAAAAATTCAAATTTTCAATTCGACCCTGAATAAATTTGCCTCTTAGAAAAATTAAAAAACAAGACATTTTAGAGAAAAAAATATGATTTGTGAAAAAAATTAAAATCCAACTCTTAATAAATTGTTCCATTTCACATTCTCCGTGAGTGCGCGCGTGACGTCATGCGCATACGCATTCAGAAAAGCGGTCTGTGTTGGGGTTGCTTTTCTTAATGCAAATGCGCACGAGCAGAAACTGTCATGGCGGCTCGCACCGGGAACTCCCTCCTGGTGCGAGCGTGCTGGCGGGGGGCATTTAAAAAAAAAAAAACACTAGTACCCCCAACCGCACATTTGGTTGGGGGTAACTGTTTTTCACAATAGATGCCCTTTAAGTTACATGTGTGACAGAGCATTATAGGAGCAGATAAAGGACTATTTCATCAGCTACTGGCCCTGGCAAGCCTTATCTTCATTGCTGTGCTTCTACTTCAGTCATACCTAAGATCATTTTAAGATTTATCTTGGAGGAAATGAGCCTCAGAACAGACCATAATAAATGGGCACATTCCTGGTCCTGCTATGACACACTATTTAACTCTCTTTGGAGACGGGAAAACGAACAAAAGAATATGTTATCCACCCAAACTTTTAGAGAGAAGATTCCAAATGGAGAAGACAACACTTTGCATACCCTTTTACATGCCTTTTGTTTGGCACTAATTATAATGGCTTACAGTTGTTTAACATTCGATCATGAAAAAGCATCACAATTTGTTTTCACAAGCACTTTTTTTTTCAACAAATTTTTTAATTAAATCACAATAAAAATCCCATTGTTCCATCCATTTTTTCAAGTAACAAAACTGGTAGATTAGCTTGAATGCTGAACATGCACCTATCATGAATTTATAGAAAGGTGTGCCAGGTATTAGGTGATATTTTTGAGTGAGTGAATCCTCGATTTTATATATTTTTATTCATAATTACAGTTGTGGGCTTATTTATCAAATATCGCATTTGTAAGGTTTTTTTCTACTCCGCATAAAACCCTGAAGGCTAAAATATTGAACTGCTTTGCCCGTCTTTCCATTTTTGCAGATTCACATTTTGTAAAAATTTGGTTTGCAAAATGGCTCACAAATGAGACGGCCACTGTGTGAGCAATTTGCTGAATTATTTTGTGAATAATTTTTCAGTAGCCAAAGTTGCAGCGTAAATCAAATGCAGATTGTGTGTATAAATATTTGCAATTTGCTCCTTTTGCCGTAATTAAAAAGCTCTTATTGACATTTCCATTGCAAAAAACATTCACAATTCTGTTTGCCCATTAGATACACTACTCTTATACAGCTTTATAAAAATATCCATGCACAGGGCAAATAAATTCACTGCTTGAACCATTCTGGCCTGCTCAAAGTTTATGAACGATCCCACCGTTTGCTACGGGTAACTAAAAATAAGGGCAAATTCTGGCCTTGCTATGAGACACCAATTAAGCTCAGTATTTGGAAAGAAGAAACAAATACTTCAGAGGAAGGACAGAAGAAAATAATATAATATGGTGTCCCCAATAACCAACTCAGGGGAAGATTTCTACCAGAAAATATACAAAAAGAAAAACAGGATGCAAAGAACAAAAGAACAGGAAGTTTTTGACATTCATAAACTTTAAAGTGGACCCGTCACCCAGACACAAAACTCTGTATAATAAAAGTCTTATTCAAATTAAACATGAAATCCAATTTAAAATTTTTATTAAAGCATTCATAGCTGTTTTAAGCTCATTTAAAAATCTCAGCTGTCAATCAAATATTATCTGCCACTCCTCTATGCCTCAGGCATAGAGGCAGGGCAGTTAATTTTCAGCTTTTCCTAGATGCCACACATTCCCCAAGTTCTCTTAACCATTTAATTGTGTAGCCAGAACATGGGGATAGACATTGGGTCCCCCCTTCTGGTGCACAAACAAGATTCTGAGATGATACAAGACTTGTCTTAATAACAGTGTCCACAAAATGGCTCCTGCCTGCTTGCTATAATTATGAATTCCCAGACTGAAGGAAACAAGAATAAAATAATTTATATAGTGTAATTAATGTTCATTTTGCTTGCCTAATGTGATAAAATAGGATTTTTGAATTTTTTTTGGGGGTGACGGGTCCACTTTAAATAATTGTAACATTGCTGTTTAATATGCCAGACATTTGCTTTTTTGAATAATTTTAATGGTTAAAAGAAAAGTCACTTCTCCTTCTACTTGTGTACAACATCCTCAAATATTCTTTCAAAATACTCATCGCTCATGAATACAAAGTTATTACCGTTCAGACTTCCTATATTTAGATGACAATGCTTCCGGATTACCGTTATTGCACTGCTGCATTTATTCATTGCTTTAATGATTCATGGTCCACTTAGCCTGAAATTGCTGTTACTCGAAAATAAATGTATATTTTGTATTGTTCCCAAATAATAAAGCATGCTAATGTCTACTAAGTTCTACAATTAAACTTATTTGCAACTTGTTTAAAAATCTACACAAATTTGAAAGACTATTATAATTTGCGAACATACACTACATGTATATTTAATTCAATAACAACTTTAGAATCTTTCAGAATTTTATTCAAATTAGGACTACAAGTAACAAATAAAGAAAATTAAAGTGCTGTCCTTTAATGTAGATGTCATTGATGTAGAATTCCAACCATTTTCAGATTAACAGTTGAACCAACTAGAGTTCTTCAGCAGATGAGCGACTTTCTTCTTTTTCATGTTATATTCAAACTGACTGATGATTTCCATTGAAAAAATACAGCAGTCCTAAAATTAAAAAATGTATATTAATTTAACTTAATATTGTAAATAATATAGTGTAATAATAATAATAATAATACAATGCATGCAGGGCTATTATTATTATTACTTATATAGATTTGAATATTATATACAGAATATGTATGGGTTCTATTATCCTGAAAGCTCCAAATTAAGGGATGGCCACTTCCCTTAAGACTCTATTTTATGCAAATAATCCAATTTTTAAAAAATATTATTTCTTTTTTTCTCTGTAATAATAAAGCAGTCCTTTGTACTTGATCCAAATATAGATATAATTAATCCTTATTGGAAGCAAAACCAGCCCATTGTGTTTCTTTAATGCTTACATGATTTTCTACTAGACTTAAGGGAGGAAAAAAACGTTATCTGGAAAACCCCTGGTGCAGAGCATTTTGGAAAACAGGTCCCCTAAGTGTACCATATATGATTTTTTAAAGGAAATGAGGTCACTGGCTACTATGCATTTATATAAACTCATACAACACACAGATTCTAATAAAATTATATTTTTCAGTATTAACTCTACTTTATCTACTTGAAGCCAAAACTTTTTGTCGAGGAATGTCTACTGCACTATTTTGTTGTTTCTTAAGCTAAGGTTGGCTTTGGTTGCATAAGCTACATTATGGGGGTATTTACTAAAACTTGACTATAATTTTAAATTTTTTTTTTTACTAAATTCCAAAACCCAAATCCCCTTAATTTACCACTAATATTACATTGCAGAATTGTTACTTAGGGGGTAATTTACTAAAACCCAAATTTTTCTGGTCAGAGTTTTAAAGGGAAAAACACAAATGTCTTGCGAAAAAAGTTTATTTTTTGAGATTTATTACACCCCGAGGTTGCTAAAAGTCCAAATCCAAAAACTCCACTTCAAACCTGCCAAGGTCATGTAGAACGTAATGGCAGCTATCGATTTTACAAATTTTTTCACAATTTATTGAATCTTTTCCCACACCAAATTTTTCTAGTTATTTTATTGATAAATAAGGTATAATTGTGGATGGGAGTTTGGTCGAATTTGTTTTAGTAAAATAATGAGACAATTTAGAGTTTTACTAAATAATTCCCTTAGAGTTACTGAATCTGCAGAGTGCAAAATGGGAATTTTCACACTGACTGCCAACATTTCACATCTTTGCCACTTCCAAGCAACCAAAGAAAACAGTACTTTGAGAAAGTGCAGCCTGTGTTTTATGAGTTTTTACTTTTGGAAAACTGCTTAAAACAATATGAACAGAATGCCCTGGTGTTTTAGTTATCGTCATATTTCAACTCCATGAAAAAAATCATATTTTGTTAAGGGAACATGAGTTGCATCTCTGATGGGAACCAAGTGGAGGAATAATCTATTATTTGTACAGCACAATAGAATATTCTCATACACATGCAAGAAAAGAAACATAATGTGATGTTTTTAAATAAAAATCTTTTATATCAGAGGTAAACGTTTTAAATGAGTCAAAAATGTTTTCCAAGAGAATTATTACAACGTATACTAGTTTTTAAAGTTATATCTTTAATCATTGTAAATAGTTTGTATTTTTCTTCTTGTTGAATAAAATAAAGTTGCTTTCATGAATTTAGGTTCAAAATAAATTCCTAACCAAGTATTCTGGGATTTTTCACACTACTTTGACTACTGGAGACACTATTATATGGAATGTATATGGAAAATATTTTACATTTATTGGCAGAGTAAGCACTTCTTAAGAAATGTTGTGCATACATATGGAACACACCGAGAGATAGAAAAGTCTAATAGTTACATTGATTCAGAATAATCACATAATGAGCTATGAGTAATTGTGTTGTAATCATGCCAAACCTGCTTTCAGTTCCCGACATCACCCAACAAAAAATGCTCTTCCTAATATGGGAGTGTAGATGTTCTAAATGCAAGTCATGCTTTACTCATAGCCAGGTGTTTGGGGGATTTGAACCCCTCTATTAATGATAGTGTTAGAACTACAAGTAAGTAGAACTATATATACATTACCTTGCATGTTAACTAGCAAAATTATGGCAGTGAATTGAATTTCAAAGTAATTTTAGATTGCTATCTGTGATGTAATAACCAGTTTTATCATATCAACCAGTGCTTTTCTGTGCCTAGAAGTTAAAATATTATAAGATTAGTGACCCCCACTATCAGAAGGGTAGCCCTATCAGAAGGCCCCCCAAGTATGAGCAGATAAGATGATGACTCAGTCTAATGCAATCAAATTGACATCTTAAATCTGCCAGAGAATGGACACCTTTAAGATGATTTTTGACATCCTTACAAACCTGACAGAATCAGTGGAGTGCAATTGTGGGGAACTGTTATGATATCACGGGGGACCACGTTTTTATGTAGCTCTGAATCTTCATTTTATGTCTGTTTATCACTACGCAGGTATATGTACATTATAATGTCTGAGATGGAATGAATTTCTTTGTCACAGCACCATTGTAATTTTTGGCATTGCCAGACTATATGAAATCATGTCCACAGCCTACCACTAGAACACTGGCTCTTCTACGGGATCCAGTTGTATATAGTATATTAAGCAAATGGAAGACCACTGTGTGGGTTATTAAATGGAGAGATGGAAGTTGGACCTGTCTTCAGTTGTCCTTGATATATCAATACTTACAGTATGTGGTTATTTATTAAAGTCTGAATGTTAAACTCAAAAAATTCTAGTTTTTTTTAACTATAATGTCTGAATTTTTAGTGGAAATAAAAAACAAAATTTTTTTGGGATTTATTAAAGCCTGATGAAGGTCTGAATCTGAAAATCTGGCATCTCAGATCTGCTGAGTTTGTATATAAGTCAGTGGCAGAGGTCCCTGTCCTATTTGTAAGTTTCTGTGGTCTGGGCTGGAATTAGCCAAAAATTCAACTATTTTTTATTTTATCAAGTTTGTCCCCGCTCTGATTAAATCGTGCCTTTTAAATAATCGATACAGTCCAATCTTGAATTCTAGTTTGGTCGGACTTAATTAATTTTTACTTTGATCAATAATGCCCCCAAGTTGGTTATTTAAGCAATTTCATGAATGCTTACTATATCTGAGTGAAAATACAAGATATAAAGTTTCTATGATCTCCCTCTGCCAATAGCTCTCCAACTGAAGACACTAGTTGAAATTCCTATAACCCATAGCAAAGTCAATGGCTGCCTTGTGTGGTAGCTATGTTTTTGGCCAAATTAGGAATGAATAAACAAGATTAATGTATGAGGCTGATTACTAATATCGTTATGTTATCACATCTTCCTTTTCTCCAAGAAAAAGCAACAATAGAGGTTTCATCAGCACTTCCTCTGAATGCTCATCTAAATAGAAATGTCACAATCTACTATATGTGCTGTCTGATGATAACATTCCTAAAAAATTAAGAATTGCAGATATTATAAAATAGTATTAACTTTGATAGAAGAGTATGAGAACGTTTTCTAAGGTACACAAGGGAAAATGTCTATGGAAGGATTATTATTTAAAATACAGACATGGGTCCTGTTATCCAGAATGCTTTTTTTTTTTAGTTAAGTTTTAGTTCTCATAATACAGTACTTTATGGAAACAGTAAGGAAATAAAAGTTTTTTTTTCTGCTATAAATTTTCCAGATAGATTTTGTTAACATATAAGAAAAGAAAATAGTGTTCCAAACTGGTCATTCATTAAGAAAACATGTGCAGCGATGAGCGATATTTTTCATTAGGTCATCGCTGCCAAAAAGTTGCCCATAGACTCCACTGAGTGAAAAAATTGTCTTGCAACAAAATAAATTGTCACCCACAGACTTCAATGTATTTGGTAAATTTTGGGTCAAATGCACACATTGTGTTTTGTTTTAGGGATACCGTAAGACAGATTTTAGTTTTCCAAGAGCATATTATATACATAGTAATATATATTTAAAATACTCAAATACTAATTACCCCTTGAGAAATGCTTTTTGCCGAAGCGTTAGTATAATTGTTCAGAATCTCTGCTTTTCCTCTGTTCTCACGACCCACCGATCCCCCCTCCCCCCTCTGATATTAAAGTTCCCATCAAGATTTATTGGTACATTAAGGCAATACAGGTTTGGTTTGTTTGGTCAAATCTTTTTTTTAAATATAGTGAGAAGTTTTAGTTAATGCCCCCATAAGAAGAATGTTCTGCTCACAATACTGTTTGTGAGTATATACTTCCTTTGTGGATTGTTCTCATTCAACAAATTTTTTTAACAAGTTAAAAGTACTGGCACCCATTTTTGTTTATTTCTCGATAATTGTAGTTGTAAAATACCCTTCTTCAACTACTTCTGAATGCTCAGGCCTGGGAACCCAGAGTCTCAACCAGGAAATATGTACTAAGAAGTGTCGGACTGGCCCACCGGACACCAGGAAAACTCCCGGAGGGCCAAGGTGTCAGTGGGCCCTCATGCTTCTAAACTTTTGGCCTATTTCATGGCCATTCTCTATTCCTATGAGAACAAAGAGGCTAAATAGATGGAATAATTGATTATAGTATATAAATAAAACAAACTAGGAAAATAGAGTTTGATTGAGGAGAAGAAGAATATTAGTACTGAGAGTGGGCCACTGGTCTAAGGTTTTATGGTGAGCCCCTGGTCTACGGTTTTTGGGTGGGCCCCTGGTGTCCCAGTCCGATACTGGTACTAAGCTATAGATTTTGGGAGCTTTGGTAGTTTCACTTTATCACAGCCTTACACATCCATATTATATGAATGTTTATTGAACAGACACAACAGCAGTGTGGCATGTTTGATTGGTACAGTTGGAAAAACTCCTTTCATTTAGCCCCTTTTGTCTCACATCCGGTCAATCAGAATTCTCAGAAAATTGTGAAATCAATGCCTCTCTTGGAAATTTCTAAGGTTGGGCTGAAGCTCCAGTATTTGGCTTCAGGCACAGTGACAAGGTTTTTGTAACACTTGTCAGTAAATGTTGCAGATTTGTTTCTTGGAGACATGTCAAAGTGTGCGTCACGGTCTCTGCCCGGCATCAGTGATATATAGCTGATATTCAGTCATTTAAGAAAGCCATGGAAATATTGATAAAACTAGAAGTGAAGCATATAAAGGGAGAGATAAGAGCAGCATTTCTTGAAGCAAGTACAACGGCTGTTGTCTAATGTGATTACTATTGTGGACAAGGCTACAGTTATAGTAAGAGGGGTGTTGTTACTGCAATTATGACTATGTTTATTCTGTTATGAAGCTGCTAATTATATTTCTCAAGCGTTATCTCCAAGGTCACAAAGCCTTTAACCAATGAGTTCAGTGAGTTAATTATGGAGTTTCTCGCAAGCCTGGATTAGTGGAAAGGTCACAAAAGCCAGGCCCAGGGTGGCAGGATTTTAGGAGGGGCAAGCTGCCTAACCACATCCGTATTATTTGGGAAGCACTTGATATGGGCAGAAGATACGATAGTCTTTTACATTTCTCAAGCTCTAATACGCATGTGCACAAATGAAGGGGAGGGTATGGGGGCGACAACTTGGCACTTGGCAATTTACCTTGGCAACTCTCCCTGGGCTTCCCTTTAAGTAGGGGGCAGGGCAAATAATTTACAGAACTACTATCACTCCCACAGCTTCAGGATACATTGTTAACTTGTTCATCCAATTGAAAAAGTATAGTTGGAGTAAGGCAGAGATAGAGACGTATGCTTCATAAAAGCCTTTCTTAATTGCAACTGCATATTTTAGGTCTACACCACTGAAGTCTACAGTTCTCGGCTTTCAAAGAAGAACCTTGCTAATAGTGACCTGTTACCTTATTAGTACATGTTGTGACCTATTTATTTGCAAAGGACTCTCTGATAGAACGTCCTTGGGCTGCTGGGTGATGTTCATAATGGAGAATCTTAGGATTCCTAGTTCCACATGTAGTCATAGCCTATTATGTTACAAAACGGTTTGAAGAGTAATGAGCTATGGACAGTCATTAGTGAGAAAACACACAGCTGTCTCATGTCATATAGAGGAACTACAAATATTGCTTAAGGACACAAACATCTTTTTCTATAACTCTACAGGTTGGTTTATCCTACATTTAGGGTGTTATTTACTAAAGTCCTGAGTTTTAAAGGGGAAACACAATTTTTTGTAAGAAAAAACTCAAACCTGTCCTGTTCATTAGGAGTCAGTGGCAGTTATCAAGATCTGCGTTGGGTTTTATACAATAATCTGAAAAATGTGTGGTTTTCTGGCAACTTCGTGATTTTATCAAGTCTTTCCCCGCACCAAAATTTTGAAATTATTTTATTGATAAATAAGGTCAAAAATTGTGGATGGCAGTTTGGTTTTAATAAGATTATGAGAAAAAACAGGCTTTTAATAAATAACCCCCTTAAAGCCCATTCAAGCCCTTATTAAAAAGACCTCTACCCCCTACCCTACATAGAACCTGCCCCCCCCCAGCCTAGCTGCTACCCCAAGCAAATACCCCTAACATTTTACTTAAAGATTCAGCAATCACGGCAGCCATCTTCCGGGTCTTCGTCAATCTTTGTGTCTTCTTCCGGCACTTTGGCAATTACTGGATAATTTGGCGCGTGCGCAGTTGTCTCGAACCAGGAAATTGCTCCAAATGAACATGCGCCAATACGCAGCTCCCATTCGGAGATTACCGAAGACCTGGAAGATGGCTGCCATGAACTCTAATCCCTTGAATGTGCACTGAGGGGTAAGTAAAAAGTTAGGGGCATTTTCCAGGAGTAACAGCTAGGCTGGGGGAGGAGGGAGGGGATCTATGTAGGGTGGGGGGGTAGGGTTTTTTTTTTAATAAGGGGTTTAATTTTCCTTTAATGTTAAGTCTCTTTGGCATATATACTCTATGTATTTAATAGCATGAGAAAGTACTGAATCACATATATGTTTCCTGAGTCTGACTGAACATGCAGCAGCAATTTCCTCTTGCAACAGCGAGAATTCTGAAATGTGCCACTGTTTTGAATCCTACCGTAGCACAACAAGGACATTTTATAACATGTCCCGCAGCCCTAGAGCTGATTCATGTCATTGCATCACCAGAATACTGTAAAACCAATTAAACCAAACAGTATGGTATATATGTGATCTTTATTACCCAAAAAGCTTGGGAACTGGGTTTTTCTGCATTAGTGATCATTTCCTAAATTCAGAGCACTATTGGTTAAAGGTTTTTTTCAAAACACATCAGTTAATAGTGCTGCTCCAGCAGAATTCTCCACTGAAATCCATTACTCAAAAAAACAAACAGATTTTATTATATTTAATTTTGAAATCTGACATTGGGCTAGACATATTGCCAGTTTCCCAGCTGCCCCAAGTCATGTGACATGAGCGCTGATAAACTTCAGTCACTCCTTACTGCAGCAGAGCAAGCTGGATTGATATCACCCCCTCCCCCCGCCAACAGCCCAACAACCCAAAAACAGAACAATGGGAAGGTAACCAGATATCCCTGATACAAGATAACAGCTGCCTGGTAGATAAGAACAGCACTCAATAGTACAACGTCCCACTGAGATACATTCAGTTACATTGAGTAGGAGAAACAAAAGCCTGCCAGAAAGCATTTCCATACTAAAGTGCTGGCGCTTTCTGAAAGCACATGACCAGGCAAAATGACCTGAGATGGCTGCCTACACACCAATATTATAAATTTGAAAAATACACTTGTTGGTTCAGGAATGAAATTTTATATTGTAGAGTGAATTATTTGCAGTGTAAACAGTGTAATTTAGAAATACAAATCATGTCAGAATCCCTTTAAGACTATCATCCCAATCAAGTTGTTTAGTTCCCAAGAAGATGATGTTATTATTATTGTTACAGACAAAAGCCAGCCAAGCAGTGTTTAGTTGCTTGTTTATTTTAGAGTTCCAGATATTAGGGGCCGTACATTTAAAAAAAAAAAAAATTGTAGAATCCAAAGACAAAGAGGGGGATTCTAAATCAGAGTGCTCAAACTTTGCACCACTTAAAACAAAGAGCTATGGGTAACTGCAATGACGGGTATAAAGGCAACTGCTGGAACTTAGACCTACTGGGCATACAACAATGTACATTTTCCCCTGGCTGTTCAGCCCAAGCCTAATTGTAGTGAACCCACACTACATGTTAAATGATCATCTTAGCATGAAACAAAAGAGAATTAAGTGGGACCATAACCTACTTTTGCCTTTATATGGTCATGAAACTCCTCAGTAGTCATCCCTGTTGGTGATTCTTTGTCTGAATGATGTGCAAGTTAGGGGGAGTTGGAGGTGTGTTTTCTAATACCTCCCTCTCCTGCCCCTTGTGAATACAGCCCCTGCAAATGTAGGTAGCAATGTATTCATGGGGGGTGGCTGGAGGCCTCTGTGCTAAACCACACACACCTGCAACAATTCTTAAAAGCAGGAAGGCAGTGTGCAAAGTGCAAAAAAGGGTGGACTGTGCCTTCTGAGACATATCTCTAGTGGTTTCTAATATCCTTTTGTTTTAAAGTTGAAATAAGGTCTTCTTAATACATTTCTCCCTAGCTTATGCATTTGTAGACCTCCCAATATTATTTCTGTCAGTCTCCTCTTTCTAATAGATTTTAAGCTCCTTTCACTTAAATATTTATTGTTAACAAGGTCATGACTATAGAGGTTTCAGTGGGCCCAAAAAAGCCCTAATTAAAGAGCAATTTTAATATATATTGGTGGAATAAGTCAATTTACCAATGTTTTGGGGCCCTAAGAAGAAATTGCTGTGGGGCCCAGTACTGCAATCGATTGTAACTGTATAATTAATAATAACCATGCCCCTGTTTGCCCCCTGTCCCTGTTTGGTTTTATGCCTTGTATGCCGACATCTGTGGGACATTATACACTTTCCACAGTAGACTTACATATACATATGTTACAGGTATGGGAGCATCTGGAAACCCATTATCCAGAAACCTCAGAATTACAGAAAGTCTCTCATAGACTCCATTTTATCCGAATAATCCAAATGATTAAAAATGATCTCCTTTTTTTGTGTAATAATAAAACAGTAGCTTGTACTTGATCCCAACTAAGATATAATTAATTCACATTGGAAGAAAAAAACAGCCTATTGGGTTTATTTAATGTTTACATGATTTTCTAGTAGACTTCAGGCATGAAGATCTAAATTACACATATATCCGTTATCCGGAAAACCCCAGGTCTTGACCATTCTGGATGACAGGTCTCATACTTGTATTTTCTTCACTGTAAAATGTTTACAAAAAGTATACCAGTCGTGTCTTGTTTGTACCGATTTTTCACTGTAAAACACAATTTTCTAATTTATGGGCTGCCCGGAAGCTGTTGCCAAGAGTCAGATGACAAGTAGTAAAATTGATTGAATGGAATATTTCCTGTTAGAATGGTGAATATACTGTGACTAGGAGCTGTTGCAATTTAAAGAATTTTCTTTCTCCTTCTTCATAGTGTACAGTATATATTTCTTTTTGGGGTCAACTTGTTTCTAGCCCTATTTGTTAATAGGTATAGTATCACCAAAAAAGGAAATAACTAAAAGGTCTTAAGCTCCTGGAAACATTCTGATAAATCAGTCATTCCCCACTTTTCAACAATTAAAGGTGCAGCTTAAAGAATAAAGATTGCAGTTTTTTAGATACCTTCAACATTGTCAAGCCTTTAAAGCTCAGTTTTCTTCCTTTGAAATAACATACAATACTCCCCCAGTTGAGTTGATACTCCGAGACCCGGAAAGGAACAGGTTGACCTCCAGGCTCAATCAAAAACTTATTTAACCATTTAACAGGGCCCAGAGACGGTGGGAGCAGGCAATTCCTGCCCTCAGTGAGGAACAGTGGGATGAGGCCACCGGCTCACTCTACTGTGATCTAATCTCTCTGCGTGATAGGCTTTTTCAGTACAAATGTATCCACCAACTGTATGTAACCCCCATAAAGCTCCAGAAAATGGGCAGAGAATTGGAATCCAAGTGTCCAAGATGTCAGGAGACAGAGGCATCTTTTCTGCACCTAGAATGGCACTGCCCCCCAGTGCAGGGCTGGTCGTACCAAGTGCGGGGCCCAATTGGAACCATTTTGGCGGGGCCCCCTAGAAGGAACTTTGGTGTTTGTCGCAGGGTCACAGAGCTGGATAAATAGTGGCTGCTTTCCCCTCTGTCCAAGTCACGGCTGCCAGTTGGGGATGGGGCAGGCTGGGCAACTGGTAGAAAATGTTCCCTCACTTTGTTTAATCTATATGAGCTAATATAAAGTGCAAATTTTGGTTACAACTGTAAACTGTGTGTGTGCAGCACCATGGATTATATAAACAACTTTAATGCATTTTACTTGTTATTTGGGCCAATTGGGTTTGGGGCAGGCTGGTTTTAGGTTTGGGGGTGGGCTGGGCCAATCAGGTTCAGCTGTGGCCTGGGCCAATCAGGTCTGAGCGGGCTGGGCCAATCTGGATTACGGGTAGTCTGGGCTACAGGGGGATTAAGGGAATAGGAATCAGAGCTGGCACTGGAGCAGGGCCCCCATAAGAGCGGGGCCCAATTGGGCCAAATTGTTCCAATGTGCTTAAAACCGGCACTGCCCCAGTGCAGAGGTTCTGGAGGGAGGTGTTGCGATATCTAGCTGAGAACTTAGCTCTCCCACAAGTGCATTCCCTAGAAACTTGTCTACTGGGATTAGTGGACGACTTAGTACTTAGTACCCCTAAACAAAACCAGAACACTTATGCAGGTTGCATTGTATTACGCAAAAAAGCTGGTGATAATGAACTGAATGGGTACAAACAGTCCCACTGTTATCCAATGGGTCAATCTAAATAACAAAACTCTCCCTTCTATTAAACTCACTTATTTGGCTAGAGGGTGTCCCGAAAAATTTGAGAGAATATGGAGCTCGTGGCAGGACGTTAACTTGATAGAAAACTCTTAGATACATGTGACAACGGGTCAGCTGAGGAGGCGCTCTTCTAGAATGTTGCATACAATATAGTAGGGTTGCTATACATGTTGTTGTACATTAAATTGTATAAATGGTCCCCTCTGCCGGTCCCTCTTGTGAGGGCCAATGGAGACACCACCTTTCTGGCTCAGTTTAATTGTGAACTGTATTGTTGTTGTATAACCTCTTTCCTTTAAAATAAAAATAAAGACTTTAAAAAAAAAAAGAAAACTAAAGCCATCTATAGAAGTTGTACTGATAGGGGTTGCAGAAGGATACCCAGCAGAGGTATGTAGGGCAGTCAGACAGTGCTGGGCAGAAGGAGATTTGCTGCCAACAAGAGAGTTCCAGAAGTTGGAGCCTAAATCCCTTGTTGGGAAAGAAAGAGAAAAGGATTGGCAGAGGCTAGTGAGTGTGGGGGGACCTTTTGCAGTGTACATAGTTACATACAGTAGTTAAATTGGGTTGAAAAAAGACAAAGTCCATCAAGTTCAACCCCTCCAAATTAAAAACCCAGCATACACACACACACACACACACACACATCTCCACTCTTTCACACAAACCATATATGCCCATAGCTATACTAACTGTAGAGTTTAGTATCACAATAGCCTTTAATATTATTATCCGGCAGTGCATTCCACAACCTCACTGTTCTCACTGTCCTCACTGTCCTCACTGTGAAGAACCACCTACACTGCTTCAAATGAAAGTCCTTTTCTTCTAGTCTGAAGGGGTGGCCTCTGGTGATCCTCTTTATGGGTAAAAAGGTCCCCTGATATTTGTCTATAATGTCCTCTAATGTATTTGTAAAGTGTAATCATGTCCCCTCACAAGCGCCTTTTTAGTGTAGTTGCTGAACTGTACCCTGCATGTTCTACAGTGAATTTGTTGAACTTTTCTGTTGCCTTTTGTTGGGAATGCCCAGTGCTTAATAAACCTGTGTTTTTATCATAAGCCTTGGTGTCCCTGTCTCTAAACCCTGCTGCATGAGGTTTCAATTTAGGATTTGGTTCGTTATTTGGCCAGTTCTTTAACGAAGGATTCGGGGGACCCGGCTGTACGGCCCGCCCCCACCTAGTTCCGTTACTGTAATCAAGGTTTATCCTAAGAAAACAGTGATGAATTGAAAAGCATTGTTTCTCATAAAGAACTACTATACTTTGTAACCCAGTGGTGTATTTATTAATTACCATTTGCAGAAATCTGTCCAGTCATTGGTTTATTACTTGCAAGATACTCACAATATAAATTTTCTCTTCTTATCTCAGAAATCTATTATTTTAGCCAGTTTATTTATAGCCAGAAATTAGTCATGGTGAGGGCATTGCCATGCTCCATCCCATCTTTTATTAGGGTCCTTCTGTTCATTTGTATGTGGACTACTGCAACAGACCCTTATGACGTGATGCAAAGAACAGAGAGGGCAATGCCTAGCAAATGCTAAATCTGCGAAAACAAGTTTAAGGTCAATATAATAGCCAACTGTTGCAATATTGATTTTTAAATATTTTGGTAAGTGTTGGGGACTGGTAATTTATTTTTCCCTTTAAGAAAATAGTCCTCCCTAATATTTGGCCAGCTACAGTATGTGGGCCTAATTATTGTTGGACATCTAAGGTAGTCTTTAATCAGAAAAGGGAAGTAAGCCCTTGTTTCCTGGGTCAAAGCATGACCCCTAGAGTTCTTTATTTTAGTCACGGTGGCAGGGTGTAAGAATATATAACCTGAGCACACATTTGAATATATTTATACTAGTGAAGGGTGCAATGCATTGAAATTAATGGGCAGCAAAATCATTTTGACGAGTGACAATTTTGATGCGAGCATCAATTTTTATATGCACCACTATTTTGTCCAAAGTCAATGGACGTCCGAATAATTTTGACATGTCGTATTTTTCGCCAGCGAATTTTCCCTGAAATTTTACAAAAACATTTGCCAGCAGCAAAACGTGAAAAATCGCTGCAAATCCATGCCGGGTGAATTTATTCACCCATCACTAATGTATACCCTTTACCTGAGCAGGCAGGAATAGTTTTGGTGGAACCTACACGGGTCAAGTCTAGAAAGGACTGGCTACTTTAATAGTACACTCTAGTAGTGATAGATAAATCTGGCTATTTATCCGAGCAGCACAGGCTCCGCCAAGGAGTGTGAGTGAGATTAGATTTCTGGGTAATCATTGCCCAGAAGAAGGGACTAAGTGTTTAGAACCAGAAACTAGAAGAGTACCCTTGGAGTATTTCCCTTGGATAAAACCTGATAGCTGGGAGTGCCTCTGTACAAGCTATTTTATTCTCTTTGCTTGCCTTGTGGGATATGCTGCTGTGCCTGTGAATATATCCTCTCCATAAATGTTCTATGTTTCTTCATTATTCTGATAACTCCTATGTGGAATGGGGCCCGTTATTGTGTACTACAGGATAATTGTAGTTCTGCAACACCCTGTGCTCACACCTTTGCAAGGGCTCATTCCTGAGTGTATTCTGGGCAGAATTATGATAAAACTTAAAGCTCTGGAGGAAAGGTTAAGCTCCAATTTAATATACAAAGCCTTATAGGAGGATATGGCTTTACATCTAAATGTTGTGCTGTGCACTGTATAGTTCTTTATTAATTCTTTTAATAACTGATTCCTGGACTTTTGACCCCCTGCATTGCTCCCGACCACGACCAGCTGCCCCTGCCTTTGAACCTTTTGCCTGAATCACGACTTTGATCCTTCTTGACCCTTGGCTACCATGTACTGGACTTTATACCATCTGCTTCCATCTTGGTCTGGACATTTCCGCTAATTGGGAGCCCCTGACACTAAGGTGCTTGATAATGTCCAGTTTTTAGATGTTGAGGTCTTATTATAAGACAGGCCGAAGAAAGATATGTCAAAATAGAATAGTGCAGCATGAAGGGCACAGTAGATCATATCAGGGTCAATTTTTTTTTGTTTGGACATTCCCTGTATTATCAAAGTGACTTTTGTCATGGCACCTGTTATCCAGAATGCTCAGAACCTGGGGCTGCCTAGATAACATATCTTTCTGTAATTTGGATCTTCGTGACATGTAATTTAACCATTGGTATGTTATAGAGTGGTCAATATTTATATTTTTTTTATAGTTTTTCAATTATTTGCTTTTTTCTTCTGACAGCTTACAACATGGGTCACTGAATAAAGAATAATAAATGCTCTGTAAGGCTACAAATGTATTTTTATTGCAAGTTTTTTTTTTACTTGTGTTTCTTTGCAGGCCTCTCCTATTACTAATTGTAAACCCAACCTACACATCACTTCCTTAGTCCAAGTCTGAATCTGACCATAGGGACTCATATCAAAGGTAGCCCTATAATAGGAGAATGCACAAAGGAGAGACATTGCTTCTGTGTTTGTGGCCATCTAGGCTGTGTAGGTTTATTTCTACCTTTAGGACCTCGTATGTAAAGCAAAACCAAGGCACTTACAAATACAGGAGGTATTTTATTGAGTCCAAATATAGACAATAGGTTTTGTCTGGGAGAAATGGTCAGTGCATCACATTTATGTTACACGGAGTGTCTCTACAAAGTTCTTCTTTCCGGGGCACAAGTTTATGTACCCCTTTTTACGTCATACAGGGGGTGATAACAAAGAGGCATATATTTTACCATATACAGACATACTCCTCCTCTTACTCCTATGTCTAGAATATTCGCTTAGCATTGTAGTTCAAAGAATATATGGCAACATAAGTTTCCTGGTTCCAACGGTCCCCAACAGACATCTGTTGGCTATACATAGCCACTGGTGGTAAAGTCCGTTATTGAGCAACACTCCTACACCGGGCCCCAAAAGACATGCTGACACTATGGTTTTAGAATTATCGAGTAAGCTAGTTAGCACTATGGCCTTCTATCATTCCTAAAGCTAACCACTGTCCTACAGATGACCCCATGCCTTGTAGTCTATCCTGTCTTAGGCCTTTGGCATTGTGGCATCAGAGCATATGGGGGACTTATGTATTTATATTAAACTTACTTATTCTTACACTCTGACACATAACCATTTGCCCGTTATCGGAATAGGTTGTTCTCATACAAATGTGGTCATATAAATGTGGCATATAGAAAATATATCAACAGCTGGTTCATAGGCAAGGCCATCATGGCAACGGGGCTACAACATTAAGGAGGGAGCTTTGACTTGGTTAGAAAAGAGCAGGGTGGCAAACAAGAGGTTAACAGTTCTTGGCTGAAGACGGTAGAAGAATGGACTGAGGTTTTAGGCAGGAAACTGGTAGGCAAAGGTGAGGCACAGGACAGATCCTTGCTGGAAGTTGGCAGTTGCTCTATACAGACATCAGATGGGATTCCAACACTCCTTGTTAAGTTTATGTCCCTGGTGCAAAGCTTCCCAATGGGTTGGGGTTATATTCCCTAAGACAAAATGGGAGACATGGGAGCTTATGGTGTTCAGCATTCTCCTTGGGCATGGGTTCCTAGGAGACATGGGCTGTTACATGGGGTTACCTGCATTTACCTTCACACCTGACTAGTGATGAGCAAATTTTTTCGCCAGACATGGATTTGTGACAACGTTCCACATTTCCCCATCTGCAAAACCGCAGCAAAAATGTGCAGTGAAAGATTTCAAAATTGTCGCTGGGACAAAAAAGCCACCGCAAGAGAAACGCCCATTGACTTTAATGCATTTGGCCAAAAACAAAACTAGCTGAGACCAAAAAGTCATCAAGACAAAAAAAGTTGCTGAGACAAAAAAGTTGCCACAAAAAAAAGAAAAAAAGAAAAGCCAGTCGATGTATTTGGAGTGAGAAAAATCCATCTATTAACTTCAATGCATTTTGTGAATATTTTGCAGTTTCGTGAATTTTTTCAATTTTGCAGATTTTTCGAAGGTAAGTAAAACAGGACAGATTCACTCATCACTACACCTGATGGGCTACAGAAGGTGGCTGGCATGTCAGGTAGCCTATCTGTATTGCCTGGCAAGCATTCTAAAATGGGGTGTTAGCAAAATGTTTATTTTCAATGTTGATTCTATTTGAAATAGTTGCTAACCATCTTCCATACTGTTTAAATAAAGCTGTAGCTCTTTAATATCACAGCCTCTTCTGTTAGGGAAGCAGTTGAGTGAACGATTAGGTCTCAGGAGAATGGTATCTACTATTATATATTATATATAATATGCACTTTGCAATTTACTGTGTATACTTGTTATTGATTGTTATGACTATTGAATGATTTCTTCTGAGCATCTAAAACAGACCTGGAACCCTTTGTCACTAATCAGACAGAGATCACAGATAGAAAAAAACTGAATTTATATTTAATTGCACCAGTATAATTCTTCAAGTATCCCACTAGTCATTTTGCTAGTACCCAAATAACTGCAGAATTAAAAAATCCATTGCTGTTGAATAATTTTAGAGGATCAGAGCTCCTATTCCTCAGCTTCCTGTACCTTGGGTTCCCCCAAGAAAGTGATCCATTTGGCTCCCTGTATGTGTATCTTCTCCATGGGAGCAATTGCCATTGTCCAAGGAGAGGTAATTGGGATAGGAAGCACTATCTGGGGTAATACAAACTCTTGAAAGAACTAAATGGCATGGAGCAATGTGTTTATATAATCCTATTAATTATATAATTATGTGGCACTTTTTTTATTCATTATTGCTGCAAATCTCTGTTTATTCTATTTTCCTAGTTGAACCCCCAGGTGTATTCCTCAGTGACCACTAGGTGGAGCCTCTGCACTGTAAGTCCCAGTTTCCCAGTATCTTTCACAAGTGAAGAGTCCAGGTCTGCCTGATTGCTACAATGTTCCAGGTGTAAATAAGTGCAATTCTATCCTATAGAAGTGCACCAAGAATGGGTCCCAATGACCCGACTAGGGAAGCAGGGCTTGACGGGGATTAGGAGAGGATCTATCCCCGCCCCGATTCAGGGTTGCTGCTTCCTGATTGGCTGGCATTCCTGGGGGGCATGGCGTAAGTAAAGAAGCCGCGCCTCATTCGGTGCCGGGACGCGAAGACAGCAGGACGCAGCATCCCAACCCCCCTCCCTAGGATTGTAAGGGTTTTTTTTTGCAGTTGGCAGAGGGTAACTTGGCAAGGAGCCCCAGGGCAAGTTAAAATGGGAAGTAGCCTGGTAGGCCTGGGTCCTCATGGGAGATATACAGCCCGGTTTAGGGTTGGAATGGTACAGGAATCAAACGGTTGATAATGTTATATATATATGTTTACATGTTAAGTATTATTGTTATGTAAAAGAATAAATAACTGCGGCCATCTCTCTCCAAACCAGTGGTGTTGTGTGTTTATCAAGGGGGTTGGTGGGGCAGAGGGGAAAGGTGCAGATCCGACACTTCACCCGTCAAGGGTTACATTAAAAATGGCTCTTCTGTGACAGTCGTTTTCTACAAGCGTTCCCCTAAAGTTGGTGAATTTCTAAATTCCCTTTAAAAAAGTTAAGCTTTTAAAATTGCCTGCACTATATGGGACTGCTGTTAGCTTGCCCAAAGGGTGGGATTTTTGCTACCACTGTGAAAATATAGCCCAAGACATGGTTCTCTCCCAGCTTTGGAAAAGAAAAGACCTAGTGGTACTACAATTTTTCCTACAACATCATTGCACAAGCACGAAGATTTAAACAAACACATTTTTATTAAAACCACAGGAGTACAAAACATTATTTCATAAAGATTAAATAAAGTCAAACATTCAAAGAAAATGAAATGATTTTGAATAACATGGGTCACACAGCAGGTGCAGAAGTAAGCGGCCATCACAGTCGTCATTGTCCTCTGTTACAGAGCATAGGGCCCGTCTTATTAACAACCCAACCAGCTGTTGCTTCTTAAGACCTGTACAATTCTTTTAGAGTTGATGTTGTATTCAAACTGGCTCCGTCCAATGAAGAAATACAGGCGGCCTATGAGAATAAGAACAAAACAACAAATCTTTAAAATTCACAAACACTTATTTTTTAATGCAAACATTCAAAAATTTTCAGTAGAAAAAAAGAGTGAAATTGGTAGTTATATTGCAGTGTCACCCACTTGTTACCTGCCCTATTTGTGTCTGTCTCCCATTTAGATTGTAAGCTCTGCTGGGCAGGGACCTCAAACTGTACTTTTGTTTAATGTAATAGTAACAACCCTCAACCTGGTTCTAAAAGCCAACCTCTTCGCCTAAATGTAGTAGTGTAGCTTGAATTTGCTTATTCAAGCAGCATGTGTGTGATTATTGGCAAGTACAACACAGTCAAGTTAGTTACCTCTGTAATATAAAGCTGCATTAATTTTATCAGGAATTCCCGGGAAATCGTTGCTTATTAGCTTTGGAAAGCCTTTGTCCATTTGTTTTTTCTCTTCATCATAACTGAAAAAATAGAAACATTTTACTTATTATTAGAGAGGACAAATATTAGAACTGGCGTTTTCTATTTCATAAAGACAAAATTTAATCTAAATGCACTTTAAGTGTTTTAGGAGAGCAGAGGCAAACCTGTCACTGATTTAATGTACTCTGGTAACTGGATAGCTTGTCGTTACAGGTATGGGATCTGTTATCCAGAAACGCGTTACTCAGCAAGCTCACAGTTACGGAAAAGACCATCTCCCATAGACTTCATTTTATCCAAATAATTCACGTTTTTAAAAATTCTGTGTAATAATAAAACAGAACCTTGTACTTGATCCCAACTAAGATATCATTAATCCTTATTGGAAGCAAACCCAGCCTATTGGGTTTATTTAATGTTTACATGATTTTCATTATCTGGAAACCCGTTATCCAGAAAGTTCTGAATTACAGAAAAGCCATCCCCCATAGATTATAATCAAATAATCCAAATTTTCAAAAATAATTTCCTTTTTCTCTGTAGTAATATAAGAGTAGCCTGTACATGATCCCAACTAAGATATAATTAATCCTCATTTGAAGCAAAACCAGCCTATTTACATGATTTTCTAGTAGACTTAAGGTATGAAGATCCAAATAACGGAAAGATCAATTTTCCGGAAAAAGCCCCAGGTCCTGAGCATTCTGGATAATAGGTCCCATACCTGTAGTAGACTTAAGGTATGAATTTAGGGATTAACTAATTTTTTTGGTGAGTTTCAGCACAGAAATGATGCCCATAGACTCCAATTGGAGAAAGCAAATTTCATAAAAAATTTGTCGCCCCCATAGACTTTAATGCATTTCGGCATTTGCCTAAGCCCCTGGCTCTTTCTCAGTAGACTCAGAACATCAACTTCTTGCCTATTACATTTCTCCACTCCCCTACAGGCACTGCAGTTTCTGTGTACTCTAACCTCTAATGGGCAGATTTATCAAAGGTCGAATTTCGAATAATTATTATTATTTTTTTTTTTTACAAAATTCGAATGGGAGGGTACTTAAGAAAAAATTAGAAATCTAAATCTCAAATGAAAATTACAGACTCAAAAACTCAAATCAAATTCAGTTCAAATTAGACTAAACTCGAATTGAAATTTTTCTTGGAAACAAACTAGAATGTCATGAAGGCTATTAAAATATTCAAATGGATTACTGGACATCTCCCATTGATTTATACATGAACTCGCCATTTTTTAGGTGGCGAATAGTAAAATTCAAATTGTTCCCAAGGTCAAGGTTTGATAAATCTCAAATTCAAATTTGAATTAAAATCGAGTTTGGATTATTCCCAATTCAAATTTACCTGAATTTTAGGTGAGTTCAGCATAACACCAAGGTGTAATGCAATAGCTGGTCCAAAGTTTGCTCCAGATAATTATACAATAGCGGCCATTCACTTTTATGCTATGGGTTACAACTCCAGAAGCATCATAGATGTATTTAACATTGCGTCCTCCAAAGTCTATTCCCATTCCCTTCCTATCTATCCCATTCTGTTTGAGAATGTTCATCGCTCCTACCTCCAGTATTTCTTAGCCGCAAAGAAATAGGTTTTCCCCAGGTGTTCAATATGAACAGCTGCATCAATTCTTTTCACGGTTCTTGGAAATCCCAGACTGTAGATGTTCCTGGGGTAACCTGGTACTACATCAAAGCCATCCAGAGCTGTATATTTGGATCCTGCCAAGAAAGAGAAAAATAATGAATCAAGATGAAAAATGTACAATGCTTGGAAACAGATATATAAACTGAAGAAATAGAAAACATGAATATCCATTGATAATAGTAAAAATGCCGTAGAACTGCAAATTATCTTCAAAAATAAATTTCAAGTATTGGCTTTACAAACCAATCAATTATATTATATTTTAATATTATCACGACTGACTTGTATCTTATTATCGTGTACTGGCTGGTATCTTTGGCATTGCCTTTAAAGGGCAAGGAAAGTGTAAAATAGAATAAGGCTAGAAATGGTGTATTTTGTATACAAAACATAAACATGAACTTACTGCACCACAAGTCTAATCAAACAAATGATTTATGCTTTCAAAGTTGGACACAGGGGGCTGTCATCTTGTAACTTTGTTATACATCTTTGTAATATCAAGACTCGCACATGCTCAGTGTGGTCTGGGCTTCTTAGGGATCGTCATAAATGATCAAAAAACAAAGCTGCTTGAGTTCTGCATGGCTGGTAAGTAAGGCAGGGGCTCCCCCTGCTGTTCATAAGTATGATTGTTTCCCTGCCAGAAGTTAGGGACTGTCTGCAAATTCCTACCCACAGCACTAAATGAAGGGAGAATTTCACTGCATACAGTCAGGTTTTTTATAAAAACGGTACACATATTTTAATTAAAGTATATTGGAGATAGATTTCTTTTTCATTAAAGAAAGTAAAAATGGGATTTTATTTCTTTGCCTTTCCTTGCCCCTTAAGGAGAACACATGGTTTATTTACCTTTAAACACAAGGATCTGCTCCGTTATAGGATTTTCATATGCCGCATCAATATTAATGGGCAGCGATGGCCAGAATGCTTGGACAAACATGAGTTCAGCCTCAGTTGCTTGGGGATGCTTCCTCCATAAAAACCTGTTTTTAAATAAACATGTTCTTACATTTTCCTCATGAAGAAGTTAGTTAAGTTCAAATATGGGGTCATCAATCATATTGGCTAGATTTTTGATTGGATACAGTATGGAACTTCTGATCTAAAGGATATTCTCATTCTTGAATAATGTCCCATTCATTGTTATGTAAAAATATAATTAAATTAAGTCCTATGAACACGGTTTCCTATGGGAAGGTAACGCAATGGTATTTTATATATATTTTTTATATACAGGTATGGGATCCGTAATCTGGAAATCCATTATCCAGAAATCTCTGAATTACAGAAAGGTAATAAAATAATCCAAATTTTTTAAAAAGATTTCCTTTTTTCTGTCATGATTAAATAGTACCTTGCATATATAATATACAATAAACTATAATATAATTCACCCTTACTGGAATCAAAACCTAATAGGGCTATTTAATATTTAAATGATTTTCTAGTAGATTTAAAGGAACAGTTCAGGGTAAAAATAAAAACTGGGTAAATAGAGAGGCTGTGCAAAATAAAAAATGTTTCTAATATAGTTAGTCAGGGAAAAATGCAAACTATAAAGGCTGGAGTGACTGGATGTCTAATATAATAGCCAGAATCCAACTTCCTGCTTTTCAGCTCCCTAAATCTGAGTTAGTCAGCGACTTGAAGGGGGGGCCACATGGGACATAAGTGTTCAGTGAGTTTAATCCTCAGCATTCAGCTCAGATTCAAAAGCTACAGTTAAGACCCATGTGGCCCTCCCTCAAGTCACTGATTGGTTACTGCCTGGTAACCAGGGTAACCAGTCATTGTAAACCAAGAGAGCTGAAAAGCAAGAAGTAGTGTCCTGTTCTCTTAGGTTAGACTTAAAGTCACTCCAGACTTTATGCATTCCATTTTTGCCTAACTAACTATATTGAAAATGTTTTTTATTTTGCACAGCCTATTTATTTACCCAGTTTTTACTTTTGTACTGAACAATTCCTTTAAGGTATGGAGATCCACATTACAGAAAGAGCCATTATCCTGAATACCGAGCATTCTGGATAACAGGTCCCACACCTTTATAACTATAGGGAGTATAAGGATTGCAAGATTGGTTTTATTTACCTGTTCACAAAGAAAAACAGTTCTCCTCGCATGGTGGTGACAGCATCGAAAACAATATTTGGATCACATATGGAAGGAGTGGATGGTCCAGTTGGTTGGACTGGATTGGAGGATTTTCCTGAAAATGAGTGACATTGTAAGTCATAAATTAGCCAAATAAAAAAAAAACAAAAAAAAAAACGGGCCTACAGAAAGCAAAATTGCCAACAGAAATAGATTTAAGTTTAACACTGCTTACCATATAGATACTGTATAGCATTTATATCATCTTGAGGAAGCTGAAATGCCCTGGGGTCGGTATTTGAGTATGTTGGATACATCAAAGCACCCTGGTCAGTGGAATGAGAAAGCCCCAGCGAGTGTCCAAATTCATGAGCAGCAACAAGAAACAGATTGTATGCTGGAAAAACATTAAAAGCCAATCTTTTTAAGATTCACATTCTACAGTGTTCTGAATTTCTCAACTACAGGTACAATCAATAGTCCAGGTGGAAGAGTTTGTATAAAACAAGTTTTTGTGGGCAAGGAATACAGTATGAACACAAGCTATGTTTGATGGGCCAAGGCTGGAGGGCAGGTGTTATTTGAATACAAATTATGATTTAACTTACTTTCACTGGTCTTTGTCCAGGTTTCATCTTCATCAAAATGGGCATCTCCACCAATACCATTGCCGGGCTGAAAAGCATGGGCCAAAATGCCATTAGGTCCATCAAAAGGAGAATTGTCTTTATGATCTGTAAATGAACAAAAGTGATACATGGATAAAGTAACATTTTTACTCTGCTATATATAAAGTTTTCAATCAAGTATCCTAGCAAAGGCCAAAACTGAACGACTACTTGCTCTCTGTGCTACTAGTTATTTACAGTATTGTTGTAGGGCCATATCTTCTTTTACTCCATAAGCTGAGCAGAACTCTAGTCTCAGTTACTTTTCTCCATGGTAAAAATAATTGTAGAACTTTAGGTTCCATATTCTTCCTCCCAAGACCCAATCTCATAATTTTAAGACCCCGAACATGTGAAATAGCTCCATTGTGGAATAAATTGGACAGTGGTGCCTAAATTATGAGATCTTTTGGGAGGAACCGTACAACATCATGACTTTTTTGGCATATTTTGCATACTACACAGAACAGCAGGCCACAATATTCCTTTTAAAGGAACATTTGTAGTGATCAATTTAAAGGGTGTGACGCGATGATGTCTACATTATAATTGCTCTATCTGTATATCTATTGAGTATTACACATTGTATTGTACATTTCTTAAGAATATGTTAACACTTTCTATACAAACTATCATAAAAAATTACAATTTAAATGGCGGCCACTGAAAATGTATCAGGAAGATATTCCTGGAAATAGGGTGGACTCTTACCTCCAGCTGTAAATGTGATTTCTATATCTGACACATCATTGTAGATTCTGGTAAAGGTCAAAGGAGTCACGTCACTCCAGACTTTAAAAGCTCTTTGTATGGCAGCCTCCACATCAGCCTGAGGCAGGTCAGGAGTGAAGTTTAGAATTCTAGAAGGTGGGGGAAAAGACAAGTACTATGTTTACTTCCCATTATATTGCCATGGGCAACCAGCAGCCCTCCTAGTGTTGCTGAACTGCAAAATGTAGGGGATTTCTAGAGTTAGAGATTCTGGTTCATCATTGTTGTACATCGTCTAGAGAGCTTCCAGTTTCCCATCTCTGCCATTGAATAAAGATGCTCATTGCCAGTGCCAAATCGTCAACCTATTTGTTTTTGTAAAGGATCAAAACAATCACCTTCCCAACTGACATTTGATCAGGGGCTCATCTAGATATCTGTGAGTCCAGGTCAAAGAATCAATGACCACATTATACTGCCAATGGCATTTTCTTCATCTATTTCTGGACTTGATGGTCAAACATTAATCTTAACCCAGAGAAATGTCTAATCATTTCGCAACATGGCAACACATATGGCAACCTCAACTCTCAACTTCTCCAGACATCAACATGGCACATTAGTTAAAATTGTCTATCGTTACCTGTAGGTCAGATCTGTCTTCTGCCATGCAGAACTTTTTGGGACTGTGCTGTACTGAGCGACATCATAGACTCCACATCTGGGTTTTTGCATTACTTCTACAGTCTTGGGGTCCAGTGATCCTGTCACCTTTAAGCCAAAAAACTTCTGCATCTGCTGAAGCTTTTCAGTGAACGGTTGGATGTTTTTCTTTCTTGCAATTGGTCCCCCCTCAGTTCCAAGATTGTAAAATCTCTTCAAGTAATTCTGTAACAGAGATATATATGTATAAATATTTGTATTACTGAACATTTGTACTATTATCTTTTGTTGATGTGAAGATATCTAGGAATGCAAATATTTGGATACTTACAGAAAACATGCAAATACTTTAAAAAAAAAAAAAAAAAGCTAAAAATACAAAAATATACTGTTTCTGCTCATATTAAACCTAACTGAATGGTTTGTTACCTCGGCCATTTCTTCATTTGTTGCTGGGTGCTCATCTTGTTTATCTGCTGGGAAGGCAGTGGTAAGAGCTACACACAGTAGCAGCTTCAGCAGGAGGCTGTTCATTCTTCTAAGGCTTTCTAGGATTTGAAGGTGCTTCCCAGTCACTAGTATTGCCCCTTATATAGCCCATTCCTGTCTCAGTATCATGAGTAATATTTGTCTTTCTTCACAAGTGTGGTAAATACAGAGGAAGTCTGACAAATAAGGTGACACACAGCTCCGGTTACGCAATGGTTGTGTGATTTTAATCTAAAAAGCACTGTAATCAACAAACGTGAAATTCCTATACTTGTTTTGGCAACCTACAGGTACCTGTGCTACAATCACAGCCCAAAAATATAAGAGCAATTGTTGCAAATGGCTCTTTTATTTCTGTGTAAGGTATAGCGTGAGTTACTACAGTAATTCATTTTACAGAAAAGTAGCCACAGTGGAAAATGTATATACAGTAAGGTTGTCATAGGGAAGATTTTAGTTGTTTCTGGGGAATTTCTATGAGCTTGGAATATGTTTACTTCTTGTATATTCTATTATTATATTTACTTCTTTTATATATCCTGCCCAGCTTAATTACCGAAGAACTTATAGTAGAAGCTACAGTATATATTTTTTTTGAAGAACTTGCTGTAGGTTAGGCAGATTTGAAAAAAATACTTTTGCAATCTTGCTGTTCTATATCTGATAACCCAAAACCATCTTAGGCATCAAAGCTACTCTACTGAGTCCCTCTCAATCTGTAGCTTGGGGGAATAACCCATATTTGCAATCTTGCTGTTCTATATCTGATATCCCAAAACCATCTTAGGCATCAAAGCTACTCTACTGAGTCCCACTCAATCTGTAGTTTGGGGGAATAACCCATATTTTCACAACCCTCAAGAGAACTATGGGTACATAATGAGACTTCATGACACATTTTGATGATGTTAATGATAAGATATCTAATGCTACTGAAAATATGGCATATCACCTGAAAACTCCTGGACAGGATTCAATTTAAGATGCACTTTAATTCAGAAAAACGCAATAACCCATATTTTCACAACCCTCAAGATAAATATGTGAATATAATGAGAATTCATGACACTGATGATGTTAATGATGAGCTACCTAATGCTACTGAAAATTTGGCAATTAAACCTCCTAGGCAGCAAACTTCTCATTCATGTAGCTGGGAATGGGATTTGGACCGTAGTGGCCTGAATTCCCACACGTTCCATAATCCTAACCCCTATCGGCAAGATTGAATTCAGTGAGAAAAAGTTATCTCATGGCATATCACCTGAAAACTCCTGGACAGGATTCAATTTAAGAAGCACTTTAATTCAGAAAAATGTATCTTGCTGTTTATCATGTAAAAACTTTATTGAATTCTATGGGAAAAAAACCCCAGAAGTGAATTAGGAGAAAAGTTTATCAACTCAACCTGAATCTCATCTGTAGCTTGGGGCAATAACCCATATTTTCACAACCCTCAAGATAACTATGTGAATATAATGAGACTTCATGACACATTCTGATGATGTTAATGATACATGTAAGCTACCTAATGCTACTGAAAATTTGGCAATTAAACCTCCTAGGCAGCAAACTTCTCATTCATGTAGCTGGGAATGGGATTTGGACCGTAGTGGCCTGAATTCCCACACGTTCCATAATCTTAACCCCTATGGGCAAGATTAAATTCAGTGAGAAAAAGTTATGTCATGGCATATCAACTGAAAACTCCTGGACAGGATTCAATTTAAGATGCACTTTAATTCAGAAAAACGTATCTCGCTGTTTATTTGTGTAAAAACTTTATTGAATTCTATGGACAAAAAAACCCAGAAGTGAATTAGGAGAAAAGTTTATCTACTCAATCTGAATCTCATCCATGAGTTTTCATGTGATATACTGTGAAATAACTTTTTCTGAATTAATTGAATCTGGCCCCATAAAAGTTCATTTTATAACCTGCCTATACTTATTTATTTTGTTCAGTATATCTTTAAAATAGAATGCATAAATACTATGCATAATGTCACCTGCGCTGGCAAATATAATCAGAAGTCTTTAAGGAGTTCCATATCCCTCTTAGGATTAATGTCTGTCGAGCAATTGCTTCTATAAAGGTCATGAACCTCTAAGATGACATTGGATATCTTTTTTTAATTATTTTATAGCAAAGCAGTGCATTATTTTTTAAAATGCACAAATTTCAAAGAGCCATGTGACATTATTTAGTACCAGTCATGCCCAATAATTATTTAATATTTAGAAGGAAATATTTTACCGGCTGATCAAGTCATTTGTATTGTTACACACTACCCTATGTAGCTATGTATCACTCAGCCAATGTATGATTTTGCAATGTGAGAATCTGCTCCATTTTACATGGTGTATTTTTCTTAAAATAACACTGAATATGGTAGTTTGAGCTCCAATTATGCATTAAATGCTTAAAAAAGTAGTGTTTTGGGTTGATTTATTGAAAATTTCTGCAAATACTCAACTCAACCAACCCATTTGTTCCACTTCTTGCAGCCTCCTTTCCCAGGCTAAGCAGGGGAGCCGACTGCACACTGCATGACTGCAGGGCTGTGATTGGCTATCCCCCCTCCTGCTGTGCTTCTGGTAGGGACCATTAGGACACACCCATCCATGATTTGAAATATGGACAGTGATCATAGCAGATCTGTAGGGAGCTCCATTTTTACAGATAATATAAATTTTTAGCCCAAAATGAAGCCTGCATCTAGGGTTGCCACCTTTCCCTCCTAGAGGGGCGGGACAGTGACATTGCAGGGCAGGGCCATGATGTTGTGGGTGCAGGACTGTGCCGTCAGGGCTATGATGTGGCAATATTCAACTGGCCGATTGCAATGTCAATCCAAGGAAATAATGCCCAGTTTTCCTAATTTGGAAAACCAGGCAGCCAGTTTTGACCTGAACAGACCTTCAAAAAAACCCGGCCATCCCCTCAAAAATGGGCAGGTTGCAACCCAACTGCATCATTTATTATTCATTATTGCCTACAAGATTAGGAGGAGTTTTTAGTTATATTATATGCAATCTTTAAGGATCTTATACAAGACCACATGCAAGACCTAATAGATACATACATCTTATTTTGCTGGTTTTAAAGCTTAACACTGCCAAGAGTCACAAGTTGCAATGACGTATACTTGTCTTCTTTTTTATCAGAATGACTGGAAAGGGCAAAGGAAGGGCAAAGCTGAAAATGAGCTAGAATTTTAATAAAAGTAAAAAACAAACACGCACACACACGTATCCGTCACAAACAATGTGTGATTAGGTTACACATACATGACTCTTTGAAGAGCATGTTCTGACATGACAAGGCAGCTCCCAAGCAACTCCACACTAGCAGTTTAACAACATCACATGGCTTTAATTGTGGGACAACATGGTGGTGCGGTGGAACAATCTTCCTGCATTGCAAGGCTGGGGACTTGGGTTGGATTTTAAGAAAGGTGTGCAGCTTTTGTGTTTGTATCTCTGTAATTGTGGAAGTAAAAATATGATTGGGCAAATACCTTTTTTGTCAGTATTTAAATTAAGAATCACAAATCCATAAAACAATACTAATACTCTTAAATCATGTTAAATAATATTACATTTTGAATGCATAAAACATACTGTAATATGAGGATCTAATTAATGAAAGAGCTTTCCTTTTCATTAACGGTATCTCTGCACATAGTCCTTAACATGAGCTCCTAGTTTGCATTCACCTGCTCTGGAACAAAATGCTACTCCTGAATTTATTGTAAAACCTTCCAAAATGTTCTTTAATGTCTTTGACAAGCACGCATTACAAAATATTTCTGTTTTATAAAAGGAGAAGTGCGGCAACATCTACTGGAATTATCCAGTTTGTTGTTGTTCTATCAATTTACTGCATTGGTTTTCTGACTTTTTTGGTTCTAACCACCATTTAAGAGCCAATGTTTGGCCAGGGTGCTCCTTTAGTTCTAAACAAGGTTACAGATTCCCCCATCACAATATCGCCTGCAAATGTTCTAGAATTAGGAATGACTTATCTTCTGTGATAAATATAAAAGCAGTTTCTAACAGGGTTTTGCTGCCTTTTCATCCGAAATAGAAGCAACAATTAGTAGTAATTGTAGGAGAGTTGACATATCATTGGCACATGTATGCTGATAAAACAATATTTTGTAGCACAACCTTGAGTGCACTTTAACTTTGTTTTTTATAGTGTGTGACCAGGACTATGTCTGCTTGTATTGTGCCACTGACTCACTTGTACCTGAGCAACTCCCAGTAACTTGTGTTGTTTCATGTAACAAATGATCCAGTCAGAAAGAGTTCTTTTTGCAACAAAATAACTGGATTATTAACAAGATAGTAGAAGTATCCATTGTCACTTTAGGCATGGCAAAGTCAAATGCAGGAATCACAATCCCTCTCAGGGGTAACATAAACATCATATAAATTACCCCACTCCTAGGCTATTCCCTCCTGAAATGAAAGTGATCCTCAGCCTGGGGTCTTGTGTCTTGGCACCCTTTCTGGTCCTTTACTCACCCACTGATGTCCCAGAGTTAGTGATTCACAGGGTCCTAACACCACTATTTCTCCTTGTTGGAGCACAAGCTGCTCTATGACTTCCCTGAGCCTGCCTTCTGCTCGTAAAGCAACTATGATAAGACTTATTACTGCTAAATAATCTTTCTAAGTCTTGAACACCGTAACACTGGACCTGCAACAACCTCTCAGAGAGGTGAGGTCCCAGGAAAGAGGTTAAACCCCTTTATACTTTTACATGCTGCCAACTAGTGGGCAAACCAAGGAAAATGGACATGGCTGCCTGGGTTAATTGAAGAACCAACAGGACCACTTTAGTTGGTCAAATATAAGGGAGTCAGCCTGAGTAAAATATCTCCCAATCTCAGGGTCCCTACAGTTTTATTGACCAATATCTGATGAGGGCTCAGTTTGTGTTCAATCTGGAATGAAAATAATAAACTATGTCTTCCTTGGGCCATAGATAAAGTCTGTCCAGGATCCCCATTTTCATATTATCATTTTAACTGGGGCAGAATTAGCTTAGCCTAGTTGGGCCCTCCAATTGGCAGTTCTAACAGTTCAAATATCTGTTTATATGACAAACACACTAAAGAAGCAGACGATGTACAGACAGTTTAGCACTGGATATACATGTGCCTATGCTACTCTTCCAACATGGGTTTGTTCAGTAAAAGAAAAAAACAAACAAACTGGAGTCTGGACTGCACATGTTACTAAACTACATGTCCATTTAATTAGGCATTCCCGTATGTTTGTGCTGAAGAAGGATTTGGACACGTAGTTTATACTGTAAGTAATTTACACAACAGGCCTTTTACGAAAGAGTCATGTTTTTGTGATTTCTCATGTTTAAAGATGCTTACAATCAGAATGTTGCACCATTTCTTGTACCTAGCATGAGTGTGTCAAACGCCAGCTCTTAGGAACTACAACACCCAGCATGCTTATTGGTGGGTGTCCTAGCCCACAGCAGCTGTAGGACCCCCAAAATTGGAATACTTTAAATACTTCAACTAAAAGCCCTGTTTACAAACTTTGAAGAACTGGAAAAAAAACCCCTGTTTACAGTATCGAGCAACAATCATCGGCTTCAGTCATAATTCAGTTTGTTGCAGAGGATTTATTGTAATCTACTTTAACTGGATACTTTTCTTTGCAGAAAGTGTCCCACATTTGCTTTCAGAGATAAAGCTAGCAAGGGCTATGTGCCTAAACATAAATTCCCAGTTTGTGGCTACTGCCCCCAATACTGTAAATGAGAGGATGAATCTTCCTTGATCCTCAGATTAAAGATGCATCTGATAAAAGACTCAAACCTGCACATTTTTCTCTATGTTCTGACCACTTATTTTTCTATCTTCTTCCTCCTTTGTATAATTCGCTTTTTCTTCTTCCCATTCGCTTTCTCTTTTCTACATTTAGGGGCAGATTTACTAGGGGTCAAATTCGAGGGTTAAATAACCCTCGAATTCGACCATGTGAACAGGGAAGTAAAATCATTTTACCGCAATTCGATCTTTCGAACGATTGAATAGGAAATATTCGATCCATCGATAAATCGTTCAAAACGATCGATTCAAAGGATTTTATCGATTGATCGAATATTTCCTACTAAACCCAGTTTGGTAGCTTTGATCTGGCGAACTAAAAATAAAATAAAAATAAAAATTTAAAGGGGAAGTACTTCGACAGTCAAATAGTCGAATATTCGATCCATCGATAAATCGTTCAAAACGATCGATTCGAACGATTTTGTCGTTTGATCGAATATTTCCTACTAAACCCAGTTTGGTAGCTTTGATCTGGCGAACTAAAAATAAAATAAACATTTAAAGGGGAAGTACTTCGACAGTCAAACAGTCGAATATTCGAATGAAATTTTATTCGAATCATTCCAATTTTCAAAATTCACTGGTCGAAGTGGTCTTCAAAAACATTTAAAAAATTCAAATTTGAATCAAAATTCGATTGAACTTCAAATCCTTCATGTGAATTTAGGAAATCTGCCCCTTAGTCCCTTCATTCATTTTATTTTTGCTTATTCCTCGCTCTTCTCTTTCCCCAGCTTTTCCTCTTTCTCATTTCTTTGCTGTAATCGTTTTTCACTGTCTGTGTCAGTCCAAACCCAGTCCCCCATCCCCTAACGTGTTCCTGCCTTATTTTGTTTGTTGCCTTTTTCATCCTTCTCTTTTAGATCTTTCTTTTCTGTCATTTGTCCAAGTCTCATTTTTCATGAAAGTGTAAATATTTGCAGTGATTCTTTCAAATGGAAATTCCCACATATGTTGTATGTTTGTTCCTGCATTTAACTGGGCGTATTTTGTCACGCTGGGCTTGTCCTTTGCCTTTCAGTCATGGATATTTCTGTAGATACAGTTATTTCCAGTCTTTCCCAAGATAAAGTTATTTTGCCAGGGGCATAGTAAGTCAGGAGGATAGGGATCTGTTTACGTCTGTGTAACTGGTGTGATCATCTGTTTCTGACACTTCAAATATTTTCTTCCCAATTAAAATCATTAAAAGTCATTGTGGGCAATTAGCTTAGAGGCACTGAGATGTGAGGGAGATAACTGGTACATACTGGTTCCTGCCACTAAAGACTCTAAATCTGTGTTTATTGCAATGACTTACACAGAATAAACCAAGGTGTGTTGATGGATTATGTCATCAATACCATGAATATCCTGAATAAACGAATTAAGAAAACTATGCATAAATATAAAAATACCACTAGTTAGATCAGAAAGAACACTCACTTTGCCTTAAATCCAAATACACTATTTGTTTTGCACTATTGGACAGTCAAGGCTATGAAATCATGTATTCACATAATAATTATTGTGCATTAGATACTTATAAATATATGTAGGCTCCGTTATCTGGAAACCCGTTATCCAGAAAACTGAATTAACTCCATTAACTCTATTTTATCCAAATAATCAATATTTTTTTAAATTATTTTTCTCTGTAATAATAAAACAGTAGCTTGTACTTGAGCCCAGCGAACATATAAATAATCCCTATTGGAAGCAGAACCAGCCTATTGGGTTTATTTAATGTTAACATGATTTTCTAGTAGACTTACAGTATATATATATATATATTATATAATATATATATCTAAAATAATTCATGTGATCCGCACATCCATAAGCCAAACGAAAACCTGGCAAAACCTGCAGCACTCCAAGGATTTATGACCAGTTAAAGTGTCATAAAAAGCAGGTTTATTGAATATGTATATTTATATATTTATTAACTGCTGAGATATTTATAGAAATGAACTGCTGAGGATTCTTCTTCCAGCATGGAAAATAAAAAGGTAAGTCTAAAACTATTGTTTAATTGGTTGACAAGTGATAGTTGTCATTTCCTCCTGTAAAAACTCATAAACCAACAGTCAGTAAATTCTTGTTTGTGTGGGAAGGGATATATCTTTCTCAATGAACTGCATTGTTAAGGGTTATAGGAAAAGGCAGCAGAACAGATACCATTTGGGGTATTATTGTTGTTATAGGCCAGCTCAGTATTCAGCACACCAGGTGAATATTAAAGATTTCCAGCTTATCTGCTCTATCCATTCTGAACTTCAACAGATATTTTTCATCTGCCATTTCTACTTTGCCATTGTATTCATTTTTCCTATGAAGTATTTGTACATAATTTCAATAAAAATATAGATGCATCTGTTCTTCAGCGTTTATCTGGCAGCATCCCGTTATTGCTTTACTGCACTCACACCTATTCCACTTTCCTGGTTCAATGAAAACTGTCTGGGTGACAAAGTTGGCAACAGTGATGCTGAATTTTATCAGCCGCTAATTATTGTCTTGGCTTCGACTTCCGGACTTCCGGACATCCAGACATATCTTTTCACCTTTTGGCCCTTCCACTTATTTAGAAATGATTAATAAAGCTGCTGTTAGTGTTGGCTTGATTGTTATTTATGCCGCACCCTCTGATGAGTGCGCAGCATGAGTGCAGGTAATTGTAAGAAAGAATAAAGCAAAGAATAAGTCAAAGGAGACATGCTGTAGGGAAGAAATATTACAGTCTAGATGCACAAATAATCCATAAATACAGATATTATTTGCACTTACCTACTCATACCTTCTATTAATCTCTCAAAATAAAAGACCTATACAATTATGTTTGCTTTTCTCTTCTCTTTGTGTCATTGCACTGTTGAAGGTTTTAGTATCTTTTGTGCCAAATTTGAGTCAGAGAAACCTTGTGTATTTCTGCAAATAAATGTGCTGCACGTACATTCAGAATA
>CM044434.1:148886128-148898185 GCA_024363595.1 Xenopus borealis
TGTGTTGCTCCCCAACTTTTTTTTTTACATTTGAATGTGGCAGAAGGGTAAAAAATGTTGGGGATCCCTGATGTAGACCACCTTAGTGACACCAGCTGAAGTCAACAGAAAAGCTGAAACAAAGAAATTCAATTGCAAGCATTGACATGGCTTCCACTGTGGAATTTTCTAACCCTCTGGTAAAACAATATCAAGGCTAAAGGTGGCCATACACAGGCAGATAAAGCTGCCAATATTCATTGTTTATACCAATTGGACAGCTTATCTGCCTGTGTATGGGGCTTCAGACGGGTCTTCCCGATCGACATCTGGCTAGCATATCAATTGCCCTCGTCGTAATCCGATTATTTTGCCATAGGGCCGAACGATTGGATTACCTTCGATATAACCCTGTTGTTAGTGGCATATCGGGCAAAATCCGCTCATTTGGGGATGTTGTCAAATGAGTGGATCTTTGCGTCTGTGGCCAGCTTAAGACTATTCAAAGCTAAAATGTTTTCAGCACCACTGGAAATATCCCCCTCAACCAATTTAATGTAGAGAAAATCTTTGCTAAGTAAAAAAAATAACCGGCAGGGGTTTTCCCTATTTGTATTTCGGGATGTTAAGTAAGTCAGCGTTGCTGGGAATCATGCCGGGATCTGTGAGGCATGTGATGCCAAATAAACGTGAGGAGCAGAGGCTGATTAGTCAAAGCCACATACATCTGTGATACTCCTGAGGAAATGGGAAATTACATCCAGAATTTCAGACTACTCAGACATTTACCACTTGAAAAAAAAAACTCCAAATGACATACTCTCAAGCTCTGCTCTGGATCTGCTTCCACACTCAATTAAATGAGTCCATTCATTTCTTAGAGTATAGTTTAAAGGATACTATCACCTTTAAGAAGTATTTAAAGTAACACCTTTGGCATCCTGCATTATATGAGCAAAAAGGAAGTGGACACCCCTTCTACTTATTGGAATTGTCTATTTCAAGGGTTTATTCACCTTTGAGTTCATTGTTCTTTTCATTGTTTATTATTTGTGGGTTTTGAGTAATTTAGTTTGCTATTTCAGCAATTTGTTCACTAAGGCCCAAATTCCCCCAGCAACCATGTAGTCATTTGAATTAGAGACTGGAATATGAATAGGAGAGGACTGAATAGAAGTACTAAGTAATAAAAAGTAGCAATAACAAGCCTGAAGCCTTACAGAGCACTTATTTTAAGATGTTGTCAGTGACCCCCATTTGAAAGCTGGAAAGAAACAGAAGAAGAAGGCAAAACATTTAAAAACTATAAAAAATAAATAATGAAGACTAAATGAAAAGTTGCTTAGAATCAGTCATTCTATAACATAGTAAAAGTTAACTTAAAGGTGAATCACTCCTACAACTATCATTGCTGACATGGGTGTCACTATATTGCACAGTTACTTTTTACTGGGTGGACCCTTGTTTCAGTGCCATATTGCCTTTATGTGCAAAGTGAGATCTGTGTTGGGTTCCTGCTAAAGGAGAGGAAGAACTTGACTGACCTGCACAGAACCCTGACCTCAACCCAACTGCTGAACTGAAATGCTGATATTAGCCAGGCCTGATCACCCAACTTCAGAGACCAACATCTGCTTTGTCTCCAAACACCCACTGAGGCCCCCTGTCCCCTGCATTCTCAGAACTCTTTCCAGTGAGTGTAATCAGAATCAATCAGGCTCATGTATGTCTGCAAGTGCCATGAGCAAAGTGCAATTTTGAGTTCAGCCGCCATGTTTATCCCATAAGGCAGTGTTTCCCCCATTTCGATGCATCAAAACAAATGCAATTCCACTCCTACTTCACCGTAACTTGGACACAATTGCACTGAAAGTTTTCCAAGTCTAGTTGACGTCATATCTGGTGTGCATCCAATTCTTTAGACGCACCTATTGGCACACAGTGCTGAGGGAACCCTGGAGATACCACCTGGTGTGGAGGTGGTGGTAACTTCAGGGTTCCTCTATGTTAGTAGGTGCAACTGTGGGAGGCAGGAAGAACTGAGCAATGGTTCGCACCCGGGTCCAAACTCCTTTGGGGCCTGCCTGAACACTTATCATACACTCAGCAGACAGACAAGGAGGAATTTCTTGGACCGATCAAGACTGAGTGGTATAGAATGCTAGTCTATGGAAGTGCAAAGAGCAGATGCAACTGCATTTGGAGAACCTGAGAGGTGTTCTCCGTCCCTTGCTGGTGTTGTGCCCGGACATAACTAAATATGTGAATGTTTCACCATATTGCAGTTATATTTGTATATCCAATTTTTAATTTATGTGAGTATATGTTTTTATCAGCAGTTGTGATAAAGTGTGCTTATACATTGGTGTAAGTAGTAGTGTTGAGCCCCACTTTTTCCTTGGTTTATTTATCAAAAGTAACTAAAAACAACTGGACTTGCTGAGCTACGATATTTTAATGAAGAACGTTTCACTGCTCATCCGAGCAGCTTCTTCAGTTCAACTGACTGGTGTAGGGGAGTTCTCGGTTGAACCAGTCAGTTGAACTGAAGAGGCTGCTTGGATGAGCAGTGAAACGTTTTCATTAAAATTTCTCAGCAAGTCCAGTTGCTTTGAGTTACTTTTGATAAATATACCATGACCTGGATGAATGAGAATCTTCATTGTCATTTTTCCTTGGTTCTTTTCCTTCCCTTATGGAATTGACCTATTTTGGTTATTGTAGACTAAACAGTGTCATCATGTGGCACTCCTTTAGGGAAAATATTATCAGCGCAACATTATGATATTATTGTTTGCTCTGCAGGACGGGAAGAGATAAGAAAAATAAATCTGTCTAGATCTCCATGAACCTTATCACAACACATTGTAGTACAATAAAGATTGTAATGATGTGTGCCTGGCAGAACCTACAACCAAAAGAAACCTCAGCCTTGAGCAATAATTAAAGTACCAGACCATAAAACCAATTCATCCATTGGATAAATAATCAAGTTCAGTAATGCCCTTCCTTCTTACATTGTATTAGTTGTGCAAAGAGTGCCACCTTGTGCTCATTCTATCTTTTTATTTACTTATGGATAGGCAAACTTTCATCACTAAATCTGGATATTAAATAATGTGCCTTTAATCAGCAAAAGGTATGATTAATAATGTATTTTTTCCCTTTTCTACATATTTTTCATTTGATTAGTTAAAACAAAATATATTGGTTGGATGTTTTTTTTAGCAAGTGAGGGAATACAGGGTTATGGAAGATAGCTCATAGTGCAAGCTGATCCAGGGACTAGAAGGAATTTTTTCCCCCTCTGAGGCAAATTGGAGAGACGTCAAATGTGTTTTTTTTGCCTTCCTCTGGATCAACTAACAGTTAGGCTGGTTATATATAGAATTAGACATTTCATTATATATACAATATATTATATAAACAGAGGCTATTGGTGAACATTTGAGAAAGGTTCTAGACCGGAACCGAAATGTCATGTGAACAGCATCACAATGCAACAATAAAGAAGGACTTGCTTTATCAATGGTGTGCGCGCATACTTCTGTTTGTATGGATATTTCAACCAAGCGCAGCACCCAATTAGTGAATTGGTGAAACATTTTCATAAGTGTGCGGTTCAAGGAGGTACGTGTTTGTACAATATATTATATATAGAAAGGTTGAACTTGATGGATGTGTGTCTTTTTTCAACCTAACTTACTATGTTACTGTGTTAATATTTGTTACACTATGTTATGCTTTAACTCAACATTTTTACTGGAGCTCTTCTGGCACACATTTTTAGAAACCCAGGGTTATCTTAATGGGACATGTAATTTAAAAAACTCATTAACATCATGCCGACTGTGGAGTCGGGGGTGATCCTGGCCCCTCTGCCACCTGAGGAAGCTTGCTCTTGCTGCCCCCCTACCCCATGTGCTCACTTTTTTGCAACACAGGGAAGGGGGGGGTTCAACGAGGGCAGCAGAGGGGGCCAGGACTTTATCGCAGGGCGCAATTATATGCTCTGCGGTAGAAGTGCCAAATTTCCGGTTGTCTCTTAAAGTACAAGGAGCGGCATTTTTGCCGCCCCTAGTACCTATTGGGACGCTGCCACCTGAGCTGAGATTCTCAACTCACCTTATTGGCGGAGCGCCCCTGTGTGGAGCCTGTTATAGCACCATTGGTAGAATGAGGCCATATTGATCCTTGTTCTGAAAAATGTTCCAGAGTTATTGAGGAACTCAACTTGGCCCGCAGTGTCGGACTGGGACATCAGGAGCCCACCAAAAACTTTACTAGGGACCCACGAAAAATTTTAGGCCAGGGGCCCGCTCTCAGTACTATTATTCTTCCTCTACTCATTCAACCTCTTTTCTCCTAGTGTATTTTCTTTACAAACTATAATCTATTATTACATCTATTTAGCCTCCAGAAATAAGGAATGGCCATGAATTTGGCCAAATTAGCAGCATGAGGACCCACTGACACCTGGGCCCACCGGGACTTTTCCTGGGATGCTGGTGGTCTAGTCCGACACTGCCAGGGTCCCACCGGGACTACTGTCCAGGACCCCCTTCTGACCCCAATGCCCCCCTATAGGCGCAACTCATTTTCTGCTGGATAATTAGTGACGACCCCTAAGTTTTGGACACGCGTATCCGTTTCTGGACGCCGTCGCCCATTGTGGTGTCCAAGAAACGTTCGCCAGCATCTGTTTTTTTCGACAGCAGCAATGGACACTGGCGAACGGATGCCGGCGTCCAAAAACGTCCTTTAGGGTATCACGGAAATTCGCTGCGAATTTGCCACAGGTTAGATATCAATCGGGGAAGCCCATTAGATGGCCCCCACAAATGGGCCAATAAGCTGCCGACTCAGTCTGTCTGCAGCTTTTATCAGCCAGTGTATGGTGCTAGGTGCAATGCATAATCAGTCCCCAGGGTGCATTTTTACGCAGGATCATAGTTAATGAACCATAATAGCATAAGATATTCTACAAAAGGAACTAGCCTTAGCTACAAACTGTAAGGAAACAGTTCCCTCTAGGGGACAAATGATCATAATACATCGTAGAATGGTTTGCTCAGCTTTGACTATCACAGACATGGCAGCTCCCCATTTACCAGCCAAAAATGTATAATTGGTTTGACAAAGAAAAACAGACATTGATTATTTATTAGATATTCTTTTTAATAAATAGATCATGTAGAAAAAAAGGCATTAGATTTAGAAAAAGAACACAACTTCCAGGGCACACAGAAACATACGGGCACAATTCAAAGGGATACGGCCATTACAGACTCTGCACGTGATCTGATTCTCCTAAATGCTTGGCTGAATATCATGTTACGGAAGTGTCGGAGTGGGACACCAGGGGCCCACACGAAAACCTTAGACCAGGGGCCCACCATAAAACTTTAGACCAGGGGCCCACTCTCAGTACTGATATTCTTCATCTCCTCACTCAACCTCTATTCTCCTAGTTTGTTTTCTTTACATACTATAATCAATGATTCCATCTATTTAGCCGAATGGTCATGAAATAGGCCAAAAGTTTAGCAGCATGAGGGCCCACTGACACCATGGCCCACCGGGAGTTTTCCTGGTATTCTGGTGGGCCAGTCCGACACTACACGGAAAGTATTCAACATTCTTATTTTATGGGTGGTAAGTCTTTCCATAGCTAGAAATCCACTGTTCTTTCACATATAATAAATATTTAAAATACTTACAAAAAATATAGTCCTATATATTAACCCAAAAGAACAGAACTACAGAAAGGTGGACATGATCATACAGTACCTCTCTCTGTATATTATATGTGGAATCAAGAAGTGGAAGGCCTGTTAGTAGGTTCTCTTTAGCAGTGATCCCCAACCAGTGTCTCTCAAGCAACATGTTGCTCACCAAGTCTTTGGATGTTGCTCCCAGTGTCCTCAAATTATGTCTTTATTTTGGAATTCCAGGCATGTTTTAATTGCATAAAAAAACAGGTGTACTATTAAGCAGAGCCTCCTGTAGGTCACCTGTCCACATTGGGGCTACCAAATAGAAAACAACAGACCTTATTTGACACTTTCTTCACGTTTGTGTTGCTTCCCAACTTCTTTTTTACATTTGAATGTGACTGACGGCTAAAAAAGTTTGGGGACCCCCGCTCTATAGGATAGCATTACCATTCAAGAACAAGGACCAAGACTTGGGGACTTGCCAATCAGAATATCTAGACTACACACAGCAATACTGTATGTCTTAATCCTGAAATTATATTATGCCACATGTTTATGTGTAGGAATAGTTTCTACCAGATGAGTGGCTTGGGCTGCACCATCTCTTGATTGCTTCAGATTGGTTTAGCTGCTATTCTTTCCATTGTGAACTGAGGCGTAGTGGGATGCTCCCTCTAGTGCAGCTCCAGTGGTTGTCCTTGGGCAACATCCCATCAAATTATAGACAGCATTTCTATGAATGGACAATGTTATATAGTTTGAAATGGAATCCATTGGAATTCCTAAAAAAGATGACACAATCCTTTAGGGGTAAAATGTCTTGCTACTGTATGTTTCACTGCCAAGTCACCCAGGCTAGAAGGTATTACTCTATATGGGATCAGTCACCTAGTTACACATATATTCAGAGAGCATTTGCATTGTTCCTTCTAATATGATGTCCCTTGACTCTCTTACTACCCCATCTGCTGAAACATAATCAAGTATGGTCACTGACATTTGCTTTCAATATGTAATACAGTTGAGCGTCCATGATGATACCCAGTTATTGCATTGTAGTTATAAATACCAGTATGTGCTTGTAGTGTTATATATATAAATAATAACACCCATATGAAATCTGGAAAAGTATGGAAGAAAGGAATATGTTACTGTACTCTGTAGCTAACCTGCGCTATATCACCCCTTAAAATCCAACCCATAGCTTCGTTGAAGTGAAGACCATTGTGGTAGTCAACTGCATAAAATGAGGCTGTTCAACAGCCTAATATATATATATATATGTATAAATTATTAGTTTGGAGATCAGCACATCAGGACAAAATTGGTTTTCAGGATGCGTGTTATTCTCTGGCTCCAGATGCTATATTCAAATTGCAGAGCTCCATTGAAGAAATAGATATAACCTAGAATCAAAAAACAAAATTAAATAGACATAAGCATTTTCATGCAGGAATAGAAATTATTTTTGGCTTATTAAAGTCATTGAGGTTGATGACTTAAAGAAGTTAATCCAATAAAATATTTTCTTTAATTTTGCTGATTAGTTTGATGCTATTTAACCACTTGCTATCCTAAATTGAAATTAAAAATGTTGTTCCTGATGTCACAGGCATCTGTTAAAGGAAATTCTGGTTCCTGGGGTCACAGATGCTTGGTAACTGGAAATTAGATTCTTTGTGAGGCTACAAGATCACTATTTTTGCATTATTATTCATTTTACATACTTTGTTCAGACCATCGTTTTTAAGTGATTCAAAATATTTCCTGGTTTCCAGGGAAAACTTTGGCTGTGGGGGTCTATTCTCAATGGAAGTTAGGGATTTGGGGAAAATGCCCATTTGCTCTACTTGATATTCCTGAAAGCCTGTCTTGGAAGTCAGGTTTTCATATGTCTGTAAAATTTTTAGAACTAAGGTGGTGTCCTGGCCAAATGTTTGGCTTCAAAGGGTGCTTTGAACCAAACAGATTATTTAGGGTACTTCCTTCCTGTCTCCCCGTGGTATATATAGATATGGCCCAGTTGACCTAAACTTGCACTGTGTTCTCACTATAAATTACCTATAACATGCATACAGCAAAACCCATAATTAAAAAAATATTATTGTGAAACAATTTACCATTTCTCTGATAAGCAGCATCTACTTTCTCTCCGATTCCTGGGAAGTCCTCTGAGATCAGTCTTGGGAAGCCCTTATCCATGGTTCTGGCTTCTTCATCAAAACTGTTTCAAGGAAAAAGAGAAATTAATGCATGTACATACTGCATATGTCTGTAATTTACAAAAAAAAAACTAAAAAATCAGAAGATTAACCTAATCCCAGAGCAGATCAGGATCTCTTCAAAATGTCAAGAATACATCTGCCATTGACTTCTACATGAACTCGGCTGGTCTGAGTTTGACTACGTTTTTATCCAGACTTTTAACACAAATGGGAATCTAATAAATCTCAAACAAAATTGTGTTTTTTCTACCAAAAAATGTTGTTTGTCCCCTTTAAAAGTCTGACCAGAAAAAAATTGACTTTAATAAATAACCCCCTAAATATTCTGCATGACTGATGGAAATACTGTAGATCAGACTATATAGATTCCTCTACAGCTGGAGAGAAACCAACAAAAAACACACAAAAGCATGCCTCTTTTATCATAACCATGTTGCATGATGGCACAGGGGTAACTGCAAAACATGGAGCAAGCTCTTTGTGGCAATATAAGTATACTAAGCAAATATTTAAAATATTGTGTTACCTCCAATAACTGTCCCCAGTGAAGAAGAGAGTTTTCCCAATGGCTTTATTATACACAGCTGCATCAATAGCCTTTAGAGTCTTTGGAAAGCCAAGCTCATGGAGTTTTTTAGGATAATCTTCCACAATATCATATCCATTGAGAGCCCAAAACTTTTTACCTAAGAAGAAGGTATTTTGTTAAAATCAATGCTGATTTTCTGTACGCAATATTCACATTAGAATGTTAATACGACTAGACCAACCAGGAGGCCATTTGAATAAATAATATCTAGAATATTAGAAGCTAAATATTGTAGCAAATTATGAGATTACTACATGGTGGTAGACTGTCATTGAATTTACGAGTTTGACATTGATGATTTAAGCCCATAGGAAGGGTCCCATATAGCCTGCATTACCAGGGGCCTCATCTTCTCCAGCTTGAGCAATGTCTTTCCTTTAAGAACACATGATCATTGCACCACAAGGTTTGTGTGAATGAGCTACAGACCTCTAAATATGTAGATCAAATCCTTGGATGAGTGTTCATAGGCAGCATCAATCTTATTGGGAAGTTCAGGCCAAAAGGACTTGATCAGAACAAGTTCTGCATCTGTCATCTGAGGGTGAACCCGCCAGAAGAACCTAGAAAAAGGTGGATCAAGATCTATTTATAATTTACATTCTCAAGTAGATGAGTAAAGGAGAAATATTTCAACAAACTTCAAAAGCTCCTGTGTATTGTATCAAAGACAATACATACTTTACAGATATACACGAAATAGGTCTTGCTCTAAAACATGCATCCCTGTGTATGCAACAGAACTATCCATTTGATCCCCTATATGGTCATAGAGATATCAAATGCAATACATGAGTCAAACACTTGTTCTATTTAATGTAAATGTATGCTGATATTAAAGGATCAGTAATACCAAAAAAAGGAAGGTTTCAATGGAATGACAATATAATTTACTGTTGTCCTGCACCGGTAATACTGGTGTGTTTGCTTCAGAAACTGTACTATAATGTATAATATAACATGCTGCAGTGTAGCCATGGGGGCAGCCATTCAAACAAAGGAAACCAGTAGATAACATATAAGTCTTGATGAATCCCATTGTAAAGAACAGAGTTAAACTGTTATCTGTTGTGTATCTTGTTCCTTGTCTCCTTTTTCAGCTTTGAATGGCTGTCCCCCATGGCTACACAGCAACTTGTTTATATAAACTAGAGTTTCTGAAGCAAACACACCAGTTGTACCTGCATAGGGCAAAAGGACATTATATTTGTATTACTTTAAATCCATTTATTTTTTGGTGTTACTGTTCCTTTAAATAGAACATAGACGCATATTTATAAATGACAAACATGCTTTATGTAGCCAGAGGATAAGCAAAAATACTGCCAGGTCCCATACCTGTCTTTAAAGATCATCTTCTCTCCTCTTAGTTCTGTGATAGCATCAATGGTTAAATCAGGATCACATTTTTCAGGAGTTTTAGGGTGTTTTGGATGTGGATCTCTATTACCAGAGCCTGAAATAGACAATAACAATTATGATACCTGGAAAGCATTGTTTACATATCATCTGGCATCAACACCAAAGATCATACAGGTGTGTGTTCCTTTCAGTCTTCAGATCTATCCTGGACATGTGGGTACTTGGAATAAAATTGCAGGCATAAAAAGGGTCTACACTTGTCTTTAATGGGACTTGTGGTATTCTTTGGTATATTCACATTAGGCCAATGTCTTTTAGAGGAGGATATCACTAGAAACTGTACAGGAAACCTGCCACATCCAAAGTAGAGAAAACATCTCTACTAAGTTGGGGAATGTATTTTGCAACTGCACCTAGACTGTAGTTTTTGAAGTTCAAACTAAAGTAGACAAAGGCTACATTCCTCTGTAATTTCTAATACAATTTGAAAGGTAAAATGGAATGCATGGTGTAAATTGTAGAAGCTATATTAATTCTGTACTTACCATACAGAGCCTGAATTCCTTGCACGTCATCGTCGGGAAGTACAAAGTGACTTGTTTCTGTGTAGGTGTAAACTGGGAACATCAGAGATCCAGGATCCCTGGAATGTTCCAATCCCAATGCATGGCCAAACTCATGAGCAGCAACAACAAAGAGATTGTATCCTGCAAGATAATACAGTGCCACTCACATGATATTGAGCAATTGTTACTAAGTTTCTTTAGGAAGGGCAAGTTCTAAGAATCAATTACAGGGCAGTTTTACTCCCAACCAATACTATAACTTTAAATAAATCCTATGCTCACCACTAGCTTATGCTCCCATCTAGCCTACCTCCTCTTCTGCACAGAACATACTTTTCAGGGGGGGAAAACAGGAATGCTAACACAACAGTAGGAAGGAGAGTGACCTTGTGGTGGTGGGAACAGTGGAAAGAAGAATAGCTTCCATATCCCTTATTGAAATTAAAGTAAACTTTGTTGACGGTTTCAGTTGCCCTTTAATAAACATCTTTAGTTGACTTAAAACAATGCAAGTTACCTTTATTGTCCGTCGAGAACATTTCATCATCGTCAAAGTGAGTGTCACCCCCGAGCTTCTCCCCAGGTGGAAAGGCATGAGCTAGTAAGCCGTCGGGTCCATCAAATGGATAGTAGTCTCCATGCTCTAAACCACACAGAAATGCTAAGGGTTAGTGGACAAGCTTCTTGCGATGTTCTACAGACAGAGGGTCTATTTGTGATATAATACGAGATGGCCAGGTAGCATTTACTGGACAATTGTTTCAAAGCAAATTGGGTTCTACAAGTCTGCTAATTTCCAATTGGTTTCAAAGATTTGGCATATAAATTATTATTATTATTTTATAAATTAAATTATGTCGGCTAATTGGAGGCTGCAGGTTGCAAACACACTACTTTTATTAACTTTTTGGCTGTATAATTTGTACAATGAAACATAACATTCCATAGAATTTCCAGGATGCAGAAAGTAATACAGATCAGATTTATTAGTGCAATGCTATTTCCTACCTTTCTTGCCAAAAGAGACCATGATGTCAGCAGTGCCAGTGCGGAGCCTAGTGAAGTTCAGAGGTGTGACATCACTCCATACCTTCAGTGCTTTTTTGATGGCCCTATCGACTTCACTAGTGGATAAATCTGGGGTGTAGTTCACAATCCTGTACCAAAAAGAAAACCTGATGTTAAGCCCCTGGTACTAAAGTAATAAAAAATAAGTGTATGACATCAAACAAATGCTAAATGGTAAAACAGGATGTAGTGGTAGCATAAAAAGAAAGGCAATATTGTGGATTTTTTATGAGACTGTGCCCTGAATATTATTATTATGTATTTATATAGTGCCTACATATTTTGTATCACCGTATTTCCGCTTTAGAGGCCTACATAACTATATTAATATGGCAAATAGGATGATTCATGCTCTACATAAAAAACAATATCAAGAAATAGGATATAGATCCTTAGAAGTACAGCTTCAGTGAGAGAAGGGAGAAAGGGTATGCGAACAAACCATTCAAATATATCAAGGCAATTGGAGCAGTCTGAAGGGAGAATACTGAAAGTGAACACTGGTAGGAAATGGGTCTTTATGAAAAATGTATTAAGCAAATATATAGGAT
>CM044434.1:148921911-148935924 GCA_024363595.1 Xenopus borealis
AAAAAAAAAAAAAACATGTTTTCCCATGACAGTTTCCCTTGTTACACCAACAAGCTGCGTAATAAGGGCCGCACAAATTTACACATTTTGGCCAAATATGGTACTAACACCTATTTATTAATTGTATCAATATAAATTTACAGAGGAACTGGAAGTATTTATTTTTCTATTTTTTTGTGTCACAAGCCCAATCAAGGGAGTTCTATTGGGCATGTTTACTAACACTAGATCTCTGGAGATGTTGCCCATAGCAACCAATTGGATGTTTGCATTTGTTTTTTTTAACTTAGGACTGTTTATATCTAATTTCTGATTGGTTGCCATGGGCAACATCTCCAGATATCTCTGGAGGTATTTATCTCGAATAGGGATGAGCGAATCTGTCCCATTTCGATTTGCTGAAAAAAAAATTGTGAAACACATTGAGGTTAATAGGCGTCAACATATTTTTTAAGTGCACTTTTTTTTCTCTCTCCAAATGCATCAAAGTCCATGGCTATTTTTTTTTTCTTGCAATGACTTTTTTGTCCAAATGCTTTTCTTCTTCCTTAAAGGGCACCTGTCGTTTAAAAAAGTTACCCCCAACCAAAGGCGTGAGTCCGTATTCTGTTTAAGGGTACTAGTACCCCCCAACCGGAATGAGGGCTCTATCAGCCCGCACCTTTGGTTGGGGGATCTTTTTTTAAACGATAGGTGCCCTTTAAACTTTTTTGCCTCAGCGACTTTTTTAGTCTTGGGGACTTTTACGTCCTTTTCTACAGTTGTCATTGAGTTATTTTATGATTAGAAATGATTTTGAGACAAAATTATTTACTGGAACTGAGGAGCTGAACCACAAAATGATGTTTCACTTCAGCAGCCACAGTAGCTGCCCACTGAACTCTGCTTGACATATATCTCTGGGCTTTAGGAATACCATGGTCTACCATAATGATCATTGTGAACTTCATCATATCATTGTTGGTTAAAGGCCTTTTTATCTTACACAAAAAGGCAAAATAAAACTTGTCAAAGAACATTACCATGTTTAAAAATAATTTTTAAAGAGTAGTACAGGTATGGGATCCGTTATCCAGAAAGCTCCGAATTACGAAAAGGACATCTGCCATAGACACCATTTTATCCAAGTAATCTAATTTTTAAAGAATGAGTTCCTTTTTCTGTGTAATAATAAAACAGTAGCTTGCACTTGATCCCAACTAAGATATAATTAATCCTTATTGGAGGCCCATACCTGTATTCCCTAATCATCAAGTTCAAATCATTCAAGTTTGCGGGTTGATCCTATTCAACCGATTTAAAATTTACATTTTTTAAATAATTTTCAATTGGTTTTTTATTTAATTTTGAGTTTATGGGCGTTTTTAAAAACTCCCATAAACTCAAAAATGGAGCCTTGATAAACCAGCCCCTAACTGTGGAAATCGAATTGCCGATTGGTTGCTCTGGGCAACATCACCAGTAAGTCTTCACTCTTTACACAACATAATAAACAGACCCCTTAGTTTATTTATGGGTGCACTTATCAATTTTGTTTGGTTCCTGCTAGTCTTACAGGTTACCGTTATCAGGAAAACCAGTATACAGTAAGCTCTCATTTATGGAAAGGCCATCTCCCATATACTCCTTTTTAATCTTTTAAGTCAAATTTCTAAAAATGATTTCCTTTTTCTCTGTAGTAATAAAAGAGTGCATTGTACTCGATCTCAGCTAATATAATTAATCATTATTGAAGGCAAAACAAACCTATTGGGTTTAATTCATGTTGAAGTTGTTTTTTTAGTAGACTTAAAGGGACCCTGTCATGGGAAAAAAAACTATTTTTCAAAATGCATCAGTTAACAGTGCTGTTCCATTGAAATCCATTTCTCAAAAGAGCAAACAGATTTTTTTATATTTCATTTTGAAATCTGACATGGGGCTAGACATATTGTCAATTTCCCAGCTGCCCCAAGTCATGTGACTTGCGCTCTGATAAACTTCAATCAGTCTTTGCTGCTGTACTGCAAGTTGGAGTGAGATATCCCCCTTCCTTTCCCCCACCCAGCAGCCTAACAACAGAACAATGAGAAGGTATCCAGATAACAGCTCCTTAACACAAGATAACAGCTGCCTGGTAGATCTAAGAACAGCACTCAATAGTAAAAACCCATGTGTTCCATTGAGATGGAAAAACAACAGCCTGCCAGAAAGCAGTTCTGTGCTGGCACAAGTCACATGACCAGGGCAGCTGGGAAATTTACAAAATGGCTAGCTCCATGTCAGATTTCGAAAAAAAATATGCTCTTTTGAGAAATTGATTTCAGTGCGGAGTTCTACTGGAGAAGCACTATTAACTGATGTGAAAAAAAACATGTTTTCCCAGGACAGTTTCTTTAGATCCTAATTATAGAAATATCCCTTATTTGGAAAACCCTTTGTCCTGAGCATTCTGGATAAGGTCAAATACCTGTAGATAAATCAAGAGAACAAAATATGCGAGCTAGACTGCACGTATATCTCCTGGTGGCATTGTCCTTTAAGAGTGTTGATTGCATCTGGAAACACAAGACCATAGTTACAGCAGCCAAGAATGAATCAAATTTTTAAATCAGGAACTGCTAACTTAAGGGACTTTTTAGCCTTATAAATATGCATATGACTAACAGTATTTCCATGCAATACACTGAAGCAAAAGAAATTTTTATTTAATATTGATTAAATATTTAAAGAGGGATATGAAACAGTATGACACAAAGCAGTGCAAAATAATAGGAAATAATAGTTTTTGAATAAAATCATCAAGACTCGTAATTGTGCTAATTTTTTATCCGGTCGGACAAGGACTGCATTGGCTGTCGTCTACCAACTGGTCTCCATTCGATCATTGGCACGTTTGCCAAAAAATTTGATCAGCCCAGTTGGATCTACCAAAACAGGGAACAATGCTTTTGTTTGACAACGGGCAGATCTATGAGTGTCTGGCCAACATTAATGGTGCCAGAAACCAAAGGACAGTTTTAAAATAAATTAATTCAGAATAACTAATAGAAGAAAGTCTGAAAGGTAATAAGCCATAAAAAGCCTCACAGTCTTGATAATCAAACAGCATATAAACTAGACTACGAATTAAAAAACCATACAAATGAAAAAAATAGGGAGCTAATGGGATAATCTTTGAAGGCACAAATCGTAATGGCTGTGGTCATCTTGGGTTGTAGCATTTCTAGCATAATTTGTTGTTAAGCTTCAGTTCCCCTTTAACGTCTATAGGTAAGCACCCAGAATTTAGAAGACAGCACCCTAAAAATATTTTCCTAATTCAATAGGTCAGGTCCTACTTAAAGATCCTTGGTGTCCTCATGTGCCCTGAATGCATTCCATTTAGGCAGCACATCACGGAAGTGTCAGCTTTTTGACATAAAATGCCCATAAAATCACACAAAAGAGATGCTATTTTGGGACAGCAACTGCTTGGAACAGCTGGCTTCTGAAATCCAGAAGAGGCGCACAGGAGGGATACGTAGGTCACTGTTTGGAGTGGTTTTGAAACCATTACTCCAACTTCTTGTTGATTCAATCAAACCACACAGCCAGCTGTATTTATTGAGACCATCTGCTGTCTAAACCAATCACACCGCTCACTCCTTTTAAGACTGTCCAGAATATTGGAGCCATTATTTACCGGAAGGATAGAGGCTGCTTTTTTAATTGTTGTTCTTCAATAGTCACCCTGGCTTGATTTGATGATTTCAGCACTTTGAGTTAATCTAAGAAATATTTGAGATATTTAAACATTTTTTTAGTTTGGTAAATATTTGTAACTCATACCACAAATATTTTGCTGCTTACACAGCATCGTATTATTTAATTCCATCAGATGCCAAATAAACATACGCACTTGTGCGATGAAAACCTTCAACTGCACTGGATCTGCATGAACCATTCTTATATTCTAAATCAGGGGTCCCCAACCTTTTTTGCTTGTGAGCCGCATTTAAATTTAAAAAAGAGTTGGAGAGCAACACAAGCATGAAAAAGTCCATGGGGATGTCAAATAAGAGTTCTGATTGGCTTTTTGGTAGCCCCTATATGGACTGGCAGCCTACAGGAGAGAATGTTTGGCAGGACATCTGTTTTTTATACAACCAAAACTTGCCTCTAAGCCATTAATTAAAAAATAAGCACCTGCTTTGAGGCCGCTGGGGGCAACATCCAAGGGGTTGGAGAGCAACATGTTGCTCGCGAGCTACTGGTTGGGGATCACTGTTCTAAATAAAATGGAACACTATAAACACAGGGGTACTCCCTTCCAGCTGCTCTCCTAGGAAGAACACTGCTACAAGCCCTCGCAGATACATGGAGGTAGGGGTCTCCAAACTGAACTATCATTCTCACACTCACACAAAATGTTTGGGCACCCGTTGTTCTTGGACATGAACAATAGTTTTACTGAATAGCAAAATATATTTAAGAGGGTGCTTTAATGGCAGATCATGACACCATCAGAATTCCATTACTGCCACCTGTGTACCAGGACCTCACAGTGTTGCCTTAAATGACTTCACACATCACACTGGGTTCTAAAAACTGGAATCCCTAAAGTCTGGCAAGTGTCATCTTGTGAACTGACCCAAGCCATGATCTGCTTGGTAGAGCACAAAGTAACTCTAACTACCTCAACTACAGTACACCCTCACTCTTGCACCACTACAAGTGATATCATTGGAGTGATTCTATCACTAGAAGCCCTCATTCACATGCCCACTTTTCCAGATTTCTACTATGGTGTCTGGCCCTCCTCAGGGTCATGGCTTCTTTCTCGGACTTCAGCATATCCACCCTCTCTCGAGTGGAGTCCAAAGAAGAACTATTTTGTAGTCCATCTTCTTTTACAAACAAGTGATTCCCCAAGGGACAATATGGACACATTCCTTGCAAGTGAACTGGTAAAGAGTAATTGAATTCTACGGAGACCAACACGGCAGAATGAAATAACACCTGTGTTGCCGTGGGTCAGAATACAGGTTTCCAGCTAATGAAGAAAAATAGTTTTAGGTTGTAGTGTGTGGCAACAGCACCACCTAGTGCCAAAATGTGATTTTTTTTTCATTTATATAAAACCAATACTGTTAGAACTGAAGTAATTGTAATACATTCACAGAAAGGCACAGAAGCAATTCTTGTATGGACTGGATTAATTCATTCAAAGTTTATTGTGAAAAAAAGATGTAGTTAGGGCTTTCCCACTGACATGAATCAAGAACTGGAATTGAGTTTCTTGTAGTTAGCTGGCAGTTTAAAAACATCTAGGTCAGGGGTCGCCAATTTTTTTGTAGCTGAGAGTCATGTTCATTGGTAAAAATATTTGGGGTGCAATGCAAGCACGAAAAAAGTTCCTGGGGTGCCAAATCAGGGTTGTCATTGGTTACTTTGAAGCCCCTATGTGGATAGTCTAAATGAGGCTCTGTTTGGAAGTACACCTTATCCAATCAAAAACTGCCTCCAAATCAAGAACAAAAAAATAAGCTCCTACTTTGAGGACACTGGGAGCTACATCCAAGGGGTTAGTGAGTAACATGTAGCTCATGCGTCATTGGTTGGGGGATCTATGGGGATGTCATCTTGTCAATAAGAAAAACTGCAGATCCTACATATTATAGTTACTACTTTATCAGGTTCCTTGTGCAAGAAACAAGGCAATATGCCTACTGAATAGTCATCTTACCCGTATACATGTAGGAAAAAACCTCATAGAAGTTACATACATTAGTTGCAGCCCTGGCCTGTTCACAGATAGTCCAATAAATTAATGATAATTTATGCAACTAGGAAAAATTCCATTCAATGTCCCTGCAATTAAAGGCAAAGGTAAGGAAAGTCTAAAATAGAATAAGGCTGTAAATACTGGATTTCGTATACTAAACATAAACATGAATTTACTGCACCACAAGCCTAATCAAACAAATGATTTATGCTTTCAAAGTTGGCCACAGGGGACTGTCATCTTGTAACTTTGTTATACATCTTTGCAAGACCAAGACTGTGCACATGCTCAGTGTGATCTGGGTTTCTTAGGGATCGTCATAAATGATCAAAAACAAAGTTGCTTGAGTTCTGCGTGGCTGGTAAGTAAGGCAGGGGCTCCCCCTGCTGTTCATAAGTATGATTGTTTCCCTGCCAGAAGTTAGGTACCGTCTGACAATTCCTATCCACAGCAGTAAATGAAGGGAGGATTTCACTGCATACAGTCAGGTCTCTTATAAAAACAGTACACATTTTTTAATTAGAGTAGATTGGAGATAGATTTCTTTTTCATTAAAGAAAGTAAAAATGGGATTTTATTTATTTGCCTTTTCTTGCCCTTTAAAGGCAAGGAATATATTGTTGTGGAAAAGACTGATGGTGGTGATTTCAGAAGGAAGGAAGCTGCCGCCAGCATTTGCATTACCACTTGGTGTCAGTTCCACAGTGGAGTTAACAGAAATGAATGCCAAATTGCTCCTAATCCTCTTCGAAGCACATAATAATATAGGGTTACATTTTATATAGAATATATGTGCTTTTTTTTTTCTCTAGCTTTCAAAATATTAGCATTTTTTAAACAATGAATTTGAAAGAAAATGTGGTTTATCTCAGCAAATTGGCTTGCTGAAAATTCATTTTGGGAGAATTGTTTTGAGGGTTTATATTTCCACCAAACAATCTCTTCAACCCTTTTTTCAGATGAATCTTCATTTAATTTTAAGAGCTAAGCTATATATCTTTGTAACACTTGCTGCATCTGGCTGTGGCTCTTGACAAAGGGTTACCCTAATATCAGGTTGTTTCAAACTTTTTAATTCTCCAGAGACGTATAACATTTTGTTAATCCCAACCATGATATTTTAAGTACCGTAAAAACAATATTTCAGCATCCTCTTGTTCAACATATGTCATCAGAACATATGTTTCTTCCCCTTCTTTTTTTCATATACAGATTTTCACCTGCTTATTCTTGATTCACTTTTCTACAACTTTGGCACCCCAGTTTCACTTTCGCTTGTCTTGCTGTAGTGTTCAACCATCTCTATTCGAATTTATCAGGCAGGCTCATTTACACAAGAAATTCTACTTTGTTGTTCAGATTTTGATTTAAATATCTTTCCTCCTTAAACAAATAGAAATACTCAAAACACATCAATGTCAAACTGCAGAGAGCTTTTCCATTGCACAATAACCAATTTCACCTAGATAGCTCATTGATCTACAGCAGTGATCTCCAACCAGTAGCTCGTGAGCAACATGTTGCTCTCCAACCCCTTGTATGTTGCTCTCAGTGTTCTCAAAGCAGGTGCTTATTTTTAAATTCCTGGTTTGGATGCAAGGTTTAATAGCAGAAAATCTAAGTATAGTGCCAAGCAGAGCCTCCTATAGGCTGCCTGTCCACAGAGGCTACCAAATAGCCAATCACAGTCCTTATTTGGCACCCCAAGTGACTCTTTCATGCTTGTGTTGCTCCCCAACTCTTTTTACATTTGAATGAGGCTCACAGGTAAAAAAAAAAAAGGTTGGGGACCCCTGATCTACAGTAAAGATAGAACTATTTTCCTTTAAAATGCCTGAATTGCTAGCTTGTGGATGTTACTATCCCACATTAACAAGACTGTTCGCTTAAGTCTCGGTTATAAATTAACCACACACCTTCTTCACCACAAATGGCCGACAAATCTTACCAAAATAATTGTCCCGTCCCCCCCAAAACTTTTATTAAGTGTCATATGAACAAAAATTCAGATAATAAACATTAAGGTGAAGAGTTAACACATCCAACAATAAAAGATAACAACTGAACTTCTCCCAACCATCTTGGATTAGTAGATCGGACTTTTGTCAATGCTGTCTTTTTTCATGACCAATAACGTGTTAACAAATAGTAGCTAAATATATATCTATTGGTCAGGCACAATATGGACAGTACAAAGGAGAATACATATATATATTCTTAGGAGACATTCCAATTAAGGTTGCAATTCTAATCTGAAAGGAATGAGCTGGAGAAGACCTAGTTGACCAAAGCGAAGGCCAATGTTTTAAAACACATGGACACAGACAAACAGAAAATAATAATCAGGATAATACTAGACACAGATAATTAATCCTTTATTTAGATGTAGTAAACACATCCATACTCGCAGCTTTAATACCAAATGCCTTTTGGTATCCGAAAACAAAAAGTGCAGAGGGTGTTTGGAGTTTTTTCTGATTAAGGGAGGAATACTGCTGTAATGAAAGATCTATGTCTTTTCCTACTTCACAGGAGGCTCAAAGACGTGCTTTTTTTTTTTTTTTTTAACGTATAAGTACATAAATATGAGAAGATCTCACGTGGCAAACGGCTCTTCTGGCAGCAAAGCAGGCATTTCATTCTCCCTATCTGAAACAAGTTATTTTTGGTGAAAATAAAAGAAGGCAGGGGTTTATGGTTGGCTTTCCAAAAATTGGTTAGGTTTTGGGGAAACAATATGATAATATATACATTTAAAAAAAAAGTGAAATCACAAACTGAAAAAAAAAGGTATATCCAAAAGCAACATGTGTGGATAAGAAATGGTTTCTAAAGTGCTGACCAGAAAATACCATCATAAATAAAGATCTAGAAATGCTGGATATCAAAAAATCTTCATGAGTGTGTGTTGTTTTTCTTCTCTTTGTAAGCCCAAAGCGAATGTACAAAAATTACCCATGTTACAAATTCTTTGCAGAGACCTGAACTCCCATCACTGACCGAAGGATACCAACGTGCCCAGCATGCAGTTTCCCTGTAGCACTGGATAAGATCCTCTTGTACATGCATGGAGGACATGATTGAACTATTTGAACGTCAAGAAAGCCAAAAAGGTCAAATATGTCAATGGGAAGTCTCATTTCGGTGCCATGTGCAGCTGAACTCTGACTTCAAGGCCTAGTTTGCCCCAGGTCTAGTAGTCCATTGCAGGTAGTCTTCACTAGCATCTGATTTATTGCTGTTGGTTACTAGATTTGGTGCAAAGTTTTGCCTTTTTTGACACAATATGAGAAGCTAAGAATCTTTGTGTAGCACATTAAGTCATAGGGTTGATATTAAATAAAGAACAGATTGGAAAACCCTGGAAAAGAAAAACAGTAAAGACTTTAAACTGGTCAACCAACAGTATGAAAAGCACTGGCTTAAAGTACTGGAACAAACTGATAATTTGTATTTTTCTTTCATAAACACATAAAATAAACAATATCTTCATTAAATAAGCCACAGTTCTAGACCATTCTTTTGTACTCTTTCAAAATGGTGCGTAAACGTCATCAGTTTTTATTCAAAGGGTGACGCCGTTGTTCAGTCCGACGTAGGTAAATGGCAATATTGCGTGTAACGAGAAAACATCAGTTCCTTAAAAATAAAGGAAAAGAAAGGGAGGGAAAAAAGGAGATGCCTTTGGCAAGGATGGAAGAGCGTTCTTCAAAAACTTCTCATTTTAATGACCTGGAGGGCATTGTCGCAATTTCCCTGTGAAAGATCTTGCTATAATGACTGACGGACCTTTTGCCACTCAACAAATTCATCAAGGAGAACGGGCCCTAAAATATTAAAGAAGTATGTTATGAATAAGTAGGAAGGCGATTGGAAAATGATTTCTGGTTATATTGCTCTAGGATTCTCCGTATAATACTCTTTTCCTTAGTCTATAGCTCATAATGTCCAATTTCATTGTGAAAAAATTGTTTTACTCAAGTAGCTGAATACTATACAAGTATGGGGATCAATTATCAGGAAACCAGTTATCAAAAAAGCTCAGAATTACAGAACAATTCACTTTTTCTGTTTGAAAAAAAAACTGCACCTTGTACTTAATCCCAACTAAAATATTAACAATCCTACTGGTTTCAAATAATGTTTAAAGGAGGATTCAACCAGTGACTAAACCCAACGTGGACCCCCCTCCCTCCTCTCGCCCAGCCGGGGAAATGCCCCTAACTTTTTACATACCCCTCAGTACAGATTCTGGGATCGTAATTCACGGTAGCCATCTTCAGGGTCTTTGGTAAGCCGAGACCGATATGGATGGAAATTGCGAAATCGCCGGAAGAAGACATGAAGACTAGGAAGATGGCTGCCACGAACGGCGATTAGGGATGATTTATGGAAGTGCAGTTCTGAATATTTGCCACGATTCTTTTCATTTTTGCACTAAAACTCGCAAAATTCTAATTCTATTTTTAAAACTCGAATGTTTGGTATTTATTTAGCACAAAAAAAAACCTCAAATGTAAAAATTTGGCTTCTAAAAGCTTGTGAGATATATATATATATATATATTGCTTGTGAGGCAATATCCAAGCGATTATTAATTTGAGTTTCAAGTTTTTAATCTTTTTTATATATTTTTAATCTTGTAAACTCCCAAAATCAAGTTTTTTGAGCTTGTAAACTCACAAATTCGAGGTGTTGAGTTTTTGTTCCACAATTTTATCCAATCCAGTTTTTTGTTAGTTTATTTGAAGTAGACAACCCTCTAATCCCTACAGATTCCATTTTTGATAAAGTCCTTTAATAAATGGACAGTCATTCATTGCAGAAAATCAAGCCTTGAAGAAGGCACTTACCCCCTCCTCCCTGCCTCAATACAGATCATACTCAGATCATAACAGATTTGGATAAAAGCAGAAGGTAATTTAGGCCAAAGGTTTAAAGAAAACAACATCAAGTGTTACTCACATGCGCCATCTTCATCATAGTTGCCAAGATCTGCATGCACAGTCCTGCTGAATTCTAAGACATTGTACCACTGGTCTTTGTTCATGACTCTGTACTTTGATTGCTGTTGGGGGGAAAATCCACTTTAAGGTTAATCTCTTTTGTTAAGACTCAGATTTCCCAGGCTGGTGTGAACAGACAAGTTACAATGTGCAAACAACAAGCATTGGGACCAATTATGAAAAGCAAGCAGACGCTTAGTTGCTCCCCTCAGTACTCTGCGGCAACCATCTTCAACCTTGCCTCTGGTTGGCCACGTATTTATGGATTACCCAAAGGCTGAATAATTAGGTAATGCTGTAGGCTGTAAATGCAGATGCAGGTGTCTTGAAATTAGTGATGCTACGAATCCAGGATTCGGTTCGGGATTCTGCCTTTTTCCCGAATCCTTGCTCCTGGCCAAATCAACTCCACATTTGCATATGCAAATTAGAATTTGGTTCGGTATTCAGCCAACTCTTTCACAAAAGATTCACGGTTTTGGCTGAAACCAAAATAGTGGATGCGGTGCAACTCTACTTGAAGTGTAAACCCTCAGAACGAGTGAATGCGGAATTGCTCAGAGCCTCTGTTTTTTTCTAATTTTCAAGATATCGGCAGTTTTTGAAAATAATGGTTTTGAAACCCCGCCCCCAGTTACTTTAAAAGAATGCAAAAAGGAATGGCGTGCTGTCTGAATGATAAGAATTTACCTCTGGTTGTAAATTTCCAACAACCGGAGAGTCGCAGCTTAAAGATCTTCACTGATCTACTGTATTATATTTATAGACATGCACAAATATTAAAGGGGAGGCTTAAGGTAACATTTTGCATGAATTTCTAGCAACTTTGAAATTGGTCTTCATTATTTTTAATACAGTACTAGAAATTATGTGCCTTCCTTCTCTGACTTTCCAGCTTTCAAATGAGGGTCATTGACCCAGACAGGAACATAATAATATAATTTTGGTATTTACTTTTTATTTTTATATTAATTTAAGACCAAGGGCAAATTGTCTCACAATATCATGCTGCTCTGCTTCATACTAAAAGTTCATTTGAATGTGAACTACCCCTTTAATGCATTCTGTTTAACTCACTATATTTATTTGTAAGGTTTTATTTGACCATCACATTGAGGATAACTCAGCATCTTTGCCTTCAACACTGGTTTAGGTCTTTTTCATCGAAGCAAATCATTCAATTACAACCATAAAAGCTATGCTTTTACAGTTGGGCTCATAAGTTTACATACCCTGTTAAGTTTACATACCCTGTTAAAGGGGACAATACACGGTATTATGAACTGGGGTATGTAAACTTTTGATCAGGGTCATTTGGGTAGTTTGTGTAGTGATTATGATTTAAAAAGAGTAAACACAGTTGTCTGACAATAAACGGCTTCAGCCAACCACTAACCATGAGTGAAAGAAAAGTTTTTGTGTTATCATTCATATTCTCTGAAAAATGGTTAAAAAAGTCATAAATTCTGCCAGGGTGTGTAAACTTATGAGCACAACTGTATTTCCAGCTGAAAGGAGACTTCTTCTGAATCTTTCCAGCTTTCAATGCGGGTCACTGACCCCAGCAGCCAAAAACTATTTGCTGTGTGAGAAAGCAATTTTATTTTTACCTTTTATTACACATATGGCATCCATTACCTGGAAACCCATTATCCAGAAAATTACAAATTGCAGAATAGGCCCATTTTATCCCAACTTTGAAAAATGATTTCCTTTTTCTCTGTAATAATAAAACAGTAGCTTGTACTTGATCCCAACTAAGATATAATTAATCCTTATTGGAAGCAAAACCAGCCTATTGGGTTTATTTAATCTTTACATGATTTTCTAGTAGACTTAAGGTTGGTTTGGTTTCCGAATTATGGAATGATCTGGAAAACCCCATTCTGGATAACAGGTCCCATACTTATTTTTATAGTCTGGTCCTCTGCTATTTATAAACCAGTCTCCCATTCAAACCTCCTCCTGGAAGAGAAGGCAATTTGTACCCTAGAAATTCCTGGACTGGACAGTTTCGGAACAAAATATGAAATATTAAAAAAAATACAAATAAAAAAAAATTAAAACAAACTGCAAATTACACTCTACACCATACTATAAGTGAGTTTAAAGGTTAACCCGTATTTACAATTACAGAATGTCTTCTCTCATAAAATGTTAACAGTAATTTATCCGGATTATAAAGTCCCATCATATCACAATGTTTTAACTTTGATATAATTACCCAGTGATCCGTGGCTCTTACCTCCAAATACTGATAGAACACGGAGAAGAGCGGCCACGTCCTTCCTAACAAGAGAGCTAACATGGACTTTGCGGTGTCAATATCCAGACTTCGCTGGTCCTTGTCCTGCAGTAAAGGCAAATTAAAGGACAGTGCATTTATTTGTTATAAACATATCGGGTGCTGAAGAATTATGATTTATGAAAAGACAGTTGCCCCAGGGGGAACCAGTGATGTCTCAATTCAGTGGAGGACTAACGCCTATATGTAACAAAGGGCACTAAGTTTGCCCAGGAGCAGTAACCCATAGCAACCAATAAGATATTTGCTTTTAAACAGATGACCAATAAATGCTGGCTTCTGATTGGTTGCTATGGGTTACTGCTCCTGGGCAAACTTAAAGGAGAACCAACCCCTTTATATCCCCTACCCCCTATAGACCCCCCTCCCTGCCCCCACCAGCCTAGGTGTTAGCCTCGGTAAATGCCCCATACTCTTTACTTACCCCTCGTTGCAGATTCATCACATCAGAGTTCACGGGTGCCATCTTCTTCTCTTCGGTCTTCTTCCTTGGCTTCGGCAACTTCCATTACTTTCGTTGCATGTGCAGCTGTTAAAAAAATGGCAGACTGCTCCAACTACGCAAGCACGCTCACTTCATGAAGATTACCGAAGAGAAGAAGATGGCGCCGTGAACTCTAATGTGCTGAATCTGCAACCAGGGTTAAGTAAAAAGTTAAGGTCGCCATACATGGGCAGATAAAGCTGCCGATAAGCCTGTGTATGGGGCTTCCAAGGGTCTTCCCGATTGATATCTGGCTACCATATTGTTCGGGAAGGTTCAGCTTTCTTCCCCAAGGTTAACAACTAGGCTGGGAGGGGGGTGAGCAGGGAGGCGGTCTATGTAGGGTATTTTAATATAAAGGTTTTGGATTGCCTTTAAGGCTTTTTATAACATAACCCCATTTGGGTTTTATACTATAGGAGACATAGGGGCAAATTTATTATTATTCACTAATTCGAGAGCTTTTAGCCCT
>CM044434.1:148941686-148951731 GCA_024363595.1 Xenopus borealis
GAATCATTACTTTTGATCGAATAAAAAAAATTTGATAGTTCGAATCGATAAATTCGAATGATCGAATTTTTTTTATACGATCGATTGAATTGTGGTAAAATCCTTTGAATTCGATGGATTTTACTTCCCCACTATTCCCATGGTCAAATTTCGAATTTGTTTTTTTATTCGATATTCGACCAATAGTAAATCTGCCCCTTAGTACGATGTAGCGAGTGAAATTCTGAGAAAATTTGCAATTGGATTTCATTTTGTATTATTGGTGCATTTTGAGTTATTTAGCTTTTATTCAGCAGCTCTCCAGTTTGAAGTGTCAGCATCCTGGTTGCTAGCATCCCAAATACCCTAGCTAGATTTTGAGTCAGAGACTATATGATTAAGAGAGGCCTGAACAGAAGGGTGAATATTAAAAAGTAGCAATAACAATAAATTTGTAAGTCTTACAGAGTATTTTTGTTTTTTTTAGATGGGGTCAGAGACTCCCATTTGAAAGCTGGGAAAAGTCAGAAGAAGGCAAATACTTGAAAACGATTAGAAATAAACAATGAAGACCAATTGAAAAATTAATTAATTCGGCCATTCTATAATATACTAAGTTATAGAAAGTTAACTTAAAGGGAAACAGTCACGGGAAAGCATGTTTCTTTTTCAAAACACATCAGTTAATAGTGCTGCTCCAGTAGACCTCTGCACTGAAATCCATTTCTCAAAAGAGCAAACAGGTTTTTTTATATTCAGTTTTGAAATCTGACATGGAGCTAGACATTTTGTCAATTTCCCAGCTGCCCCATGTCATGTGACTCGTGCCAGCACTTTAGGAGGGAACTGCTTTCTGGCAGGCTGTTGTTTTTCCTTCTCAATGTAACTGAATGGAACACAGTAGGACATGGGATTTTACTATTGAGTGCTGTTCTTAGATCTACCAGGCAGCTGTTATCTTGTGTTAGAGAGCCGTTATCTGGTTACCTTCTCATGGTTCTGTTGTTAGGCTGCTGGGGGGGCTTGGTGTATGATTTCATTAAAACTTGCAGTACAGCAGTAAAGAGTGACTGAAGTTTATCAGCACAAGTCACACGACTTGGGGCAACTGGGAAATTGGCAATATGTCTAGCCCCATATCAGATTTTAAAATGAAATATAAAAAATTGGTTTGAAATGGATTTCAGTGCAGAATTCTGCTGGAGCGGCACTATTAACTGAAGCATTTTGAAAAATATTTTTTTTTCCCCACGACAGTATCCCTTTAAAGGTGAGCCACCCCTTTAACCTGTTTTTGGACGTGGGAAGAAGGCCAGACAAGACACAGAAGAACAAACACAAACAAGTATATATATAAAACGAAAAAAACCTACAGTAAAAGTAAATGATTATTTGGTTCAGGTCATACCTGCACCAGTTTGTAGATTATAGTTTATTTACTCACACAGGTGGCAGATCAGACAGGCATTAAGCCCACAGATGGCCAGAGGGATTATAAGGAGAACTATATTGGGACTCTTGTTAAATGGTTAATCCATCTGTTTAGCCGTGACGAATACCGACATGGCTGAAAAATGGCACAGATAATTCCTTTTTAACAAGCGAGAATAAGTTACATAAATGTTTTTTTTTTTTACAATCCAGAGTAATCCATTACATGCCTCCTGGGAAACATAACTATGCTTAATGGATACAGATCCACTGATAAGGTCTGCATTTCATTGGCTGTAACAAACACGGACTCATAATGCAGACCTTTAAAGCACAAGTAAGGGATAGGTTATCTAGGAACCGGTTATTCTGTAAGCTCCGAATTACAGATAGGCAGTGTCCCATAGACTCCATCTTGTCCAAATAATCCAAATTAAAAAAAAAAAAAGTATTTCATTTTTCTATGTAATAATAAAGCAGTACCTTGTACTGGATCCAAATGAACATATTATTCAACCTTATTGGATGAAAACTGATTTTATAAGTAAATTAAGTGATTTTTTAGTAGACTTAAAGGGATTCTGTCATAATTTGTATAGTGTAGTTTTTATATCTAAACTACACTGTTTACATTGCAAATAATTCACTCTACCATGTAAAATTTAATTCCTAACCCAACAAGTGTATTTTGTTTTAGTTGTAATATTGGTGTGTAGGTGCATCGCAGGTCATTTTGCCTGGTCATGTGCTTTCAGAAAGAGCCAGTGCTGCACTATGGAGTTGCTTTCAGACAGGCTATCATTTCTCCTACTCAATGTAACTGAAGGAGTCGTAGTGGGACATGGATTTTTATTTATTTAGTGCTACCAGGGAGCTGTTATCTGGTTACTTGCCCATTGTTCTGTTGTAAGGCTGCTGCTATCACTCCAACTTGCAGTACAGTACAGCAGTAAAGAGTGGCTGAAGTTTATCAGAGCACAAATCACATGACTGGGGCACCTGGGACACCGATATTATAATATTTCAAGCCCCATGTCAGGTTTCAAAATTAAATATAAAAAAAAAAATATTTTGCACTTTTGAAAAATGGAATTCAGTGCAGAAGTCTGCTAAAGCAGCACTATTAACTGATGCATTTTGTGGAAAAAAAAAAACATTTTCCCATGACAGTATCCCTTTAAGTTGTATAGTTCCAAATTACAGAAAGATCAGGTTTTGTACTGCATTAAAAATCACCACTTCCTTCTTTGCAGTTCTCAAACTGCTGATTATTTAAGACATCCATTTCCTGCAGCATCTATAGTTTACATTTTTGGCTAACTAACTATATTGCTAAACACTTTTAATTTCTGCAGTCTATTTTTTATTATGCACACGGAACTGTTCCTTTAAAGGAGAATTCAACCCTGAAATTTATATCCCCCTACAGTAAGTAGGCCCACTCCCCTCCTCCCCCCGGCCTACCTGGTACCCTGGGCAAATGCCCCTAACTTTCTACTTACCCCTCCCTGCAGGTCCTGTCCAGCGGAGTTCACAGCAGCCATCTTCTCTCCTTTGGTCTTCAGCCTGTAGTGAGTAGCGTGTTCGGAGCATGCGCAGTTGGAGTAATCTTCCGGTGCCAAGTTAATGTGCATGCACAGAAAGTCACGAAAATTTACATTTTTTTTTCCCCGGAAACTTTCATGAATTTCTGCACATGCACAGTAGCTTGGAGCCAGAAGATTAGTCCAACTGCGCATGCTCCAAAAATGCGCTCACTACAGGAAGAGGATCGTAGGAGAGAAGATGGCTGCTGTGAACTCTGCTGGACAGGACCTGCAAGGAGGGGTGAGTAGAAAGTTAGGGGCATATGCCCAGGGTACCAGGTAGGCCGGGAGGGGGGGGGGAAATGGGATCTATTTTGGGTTGAATTCTAATGGGGTTGAATTCTCCTTTAAGCGACAATGAATTTAAGTTGAGTTTATGTAGAAAAGGCACAACTGGAAAAGCTACAGGAATTTTCAAATAAAAACCTAATGGTTTCTAGAAATGGTGCCAAAATGTTTTAATTTTTAAGGCATTTCCATTTCCTGGTATTACTGGTACTTTAAAGGTGAATTCTACCTGTTTTATTAAATACCCTAAATAGACCCCCTCCCCCACTTGGTACCCCAAGCAAATGCTCCTAATTTTTTTCTTACCCCTCCATGCCGATTCTGTCCTCAGGAGTTCACAGGTGCATTATTTTCTTCTTCGGTCTTCTTTGGAATTAGATCAGCGTTTCGGATCATGCGCAGTTGCAGTAATCTTCTGATCCCGTAAAACTGCGCATACGCCGTAAGACACAAATTTTTCTGAAATTTTTTTTTTGGTAAATGCGTAGTTCAAGACCGGAAGATTACTCCAACTGCATGAGCCGACACTCTGCTTACTACATAAAAAATACAGAAGAAAAGAAGATGGCGCCTGTGAACTCCAGGACAGAATCTGCACGGAGAAGTAAAAAGTTAGGGGCATCTGCTTGGGCTACCAGGTAGGCTGGGGGGGGGGGGTCTATTTAGGGTATGGTGAATTTAATAAAAGGGGTTGAATTCTCCTTCAACATTTCAATAGGAATCATATGGTTAAATAAAAGATATTAATGCACAGTAGCCATTTACACAAAGCTGAAGTCTTTCTTGTCTAGCAAACTCTTATTTCCACCAATTTGACTCTTTAGGAGAGAATTCTTTTGACATTGAGTATTCTATAAATGATTACACAGTCCTTCGAGAAAGAAGCTGCAGCCAGTCATAATAAAATACTTACATTTTCTGGTTCAACCCCAATATCTTCACAGAATTTTTCCATCGCTTCGGGCCCAACAATTTCATCAGGACCTTCCATACAGGAGAGGATTAAAATAAAAATATGAGGGAGAATACTTTTAAAACATTCCCCTCATCCCGTGTGCCCTCATCTTTTCCACTGCGTCTTTATCTGGAAGAGCACTCGTGAGCCGTAAAATGTGTGGGCGCAAGTTTAATAAAACACAATAATATAAACGAGGCTTTCAAGAAACTGCCCTAATCTAAGGGAATACACCTTAAACGGGTTGTTCGCCTTTGAGAAAACTTTTATTATGATGTAGCGAGTGATATTCGGAGACGATTGCTTTTCATTTGTATTATTTGTCGTTTTTGAGTTATCTGGCTTTTTGTTCCGATTTGGAAACCATGCGCCGACTTGAATAAGAGACTGGAATATAAATAGGAGAGGCCTGAATAGAAAGGAAGAAAAAGCAGCAATACATTTGTAGCCTTACATTCGTTCTTAGATGGGGTCAGTGGTGCCCTGTTTGAAAGCTGGAAAGAGTCACAAGAAGAAGGCAAATATTTACAAAACTATTAAAAAAAAAAAACCCAATGAAGACCAATTGAAAGTTGCTTGAAACTGGCCACTAAAAGTTTACTGAAAAGCGAATCACCCCTTCAAGTGTGGAATCCGTTTACTAACAACTAGCACATTTGCACTAGCATCGTACGCAAGCAATCAGATATTTGCTAAAGAGGACCCATCACCCCAAAAAAATATTCAAAATCCTATTTTATCTCATTAGTCAAGCAAAATGAACATTAATTACACTATATAAATCATTTTAACCTTGTTTTCTTCAGTCTGGGAATTCATAATTATAAGCAAGCAGGCAGGAGCCATTTTGTGGACACTGTTATTAAGTCTTGTATCATCTCAGATACAAGGCATAGAGGAGTGTCAGACAATATTTGAGTGACAGCTATGAATGTTTTAATAAAAATTTGAAATTGGATTTCATGTTTCATTTGAAAAGGACTTTTATTATACAGATTTTTGTGTCTGGGTGACGGGTCCACTTTAAGTACTGCCCTACAGGGCAGAGCTAATTACTGACTGGTTTATATGAATCCCTTTACTGGGGCAACATTAGTACTGATCCCGTCTTCAAATATTTTCCTACACACTGTAATGGAAAATAATGATGTGTGACCCAGTGACACCCAAGGTGCACATACCCATTGAGGCAGACAACAGTTGTTCCTTTGTGATCTATACAAACAGAATGGAGCCTAAATGAGAATCCTGCAGCAGGAAGAATAGACCCAACATCTCTTACCTACAGACCAGCCATAAACACAAGACGTCTCTGGTCATCATTCCATTCAACCCAGTCAACTAAACATCCCACTAATAATTATTCTTCAGGTTTTGCCAGGCCTGTCCATCAGACAATGGGAAGGTTTATGGGAATAGGACTTACTAGTAAAAGTAGCTTGGCAACTATTTCCTGGCTTTATACTATTTTTTCGGGTGCTTGAGGAAACCATCACTTGTTTGTATATTCCAATGTCTTTCCACGTGCCTTAAAACGTAGTGCTTGCCAATAACTCGAAGAACTGAACGGGCTATTTCCCAAGCTGTGCTTCCAGGTCTTGCAAGATACCAACTACAAGAAGCCATAACCCTCATCACCATTAAGGGGCACATTTACTAAACTCACATGAAGGATTCGAAGTTTGATCGAATTTTCAAACAGATTCGAATTCTCGAATGTTTTTGAAGACCACTTCAACCAGTGAATTTTGAAAATTCGATCGAATAGAAGGATTCGAACAAAAATCAGATTTCGACAGTCGAATTACTTACCCTTTAAATTTTTATTCGACTGCCTAGTTCGCCACATTAAAGCTACCGAATTGGGTTGCATTATTTGATCGAATAAAAAAATTCGATCGAATGGAGAAACGAACGATTTTATCGTTTGATCGAACTTTCTCTATTGGATCTTTCGACCGATCGAATAGCTGTAAAAGCCTTCGAATCCGATATTCGAATGATTTTCATTCCCCAACAATTCCCATGGTCGAATTCGAGGGTTTTTTAACCCTTGAATTCGATCCTTAGTAAATCTGCCCCTAAGGTGTTTTGAAAAATCAACTAAAATACTACAACGTTATAAGGAAATACAAATGCATCTTACCTGCATATTCATAAAACCAGGCCAGGCACTTTTTGCTAGAGAACAGGTCCTCCCCATTTATAATTTTACTTGGTGCTTGTGATCTGCAATAACTGGGGTTGAAGGGGGAGGGGGGGATAAACAGGCATTTGTTATACACGTCATACCTTTAATACCATCTCTTTAATGAACAAAAACATATGTCTAATGCAAAATAACTGCTATTTGTTGAATTGAACAGTATTGAAATGATAAACAAAATGTGCCACATGAAAAAGTTTATTATAGTTAATCCACTAGAACTATATCTTTATGTCACTGCAAGGTCTTGTGGCTTACTTGACCTCCTTAGGCTTTATTTCAGCCGACTTGGGGTCTGTGTTATGTTGGCACAACGAAAGGCTAAACCACTTGCATATAAATAAAGCCTTTGCAGAAAAAAAAAATTGTGAGGGCGAACAAACATGCTGGGTTACAAGAACCATTGAATGGACAGAGCTCTGCCTTTAAAGGGATTCTGTCATGGGAAAAACATTTTTTTTTTCCAAAATGCATCAGTTTATAGTGCTGCTCCAGCAGAATTCTGCACTGAAATCCATTTCTCAAAAGAGCAAACATATGTTTATGTATTTCATTTTGAAATCTGACATGGGGCTAGACATATTGTCAATTTCCCAGCTGCCCCAGGTCATGTGACTTGTGCTCTGATAAACTTCAATCACTCTTTACTGCTATACTGCAAGTTGGAGTGATATCACCCCCCCTCCACCAGCAGCCTAAGAACAGAACAATGGGAAGGTAACCAGATAACAGCTCCCTAACACAAGATAACAGCTGCCTGGTAAATCTAAGAACAGCACTCAGTAGTAAAAACCCATGTCCCACCACATACTATTCAGTTACAATAGCCTGCCAGAAAGCAGTTCCCTCCTAAAGTGCTGGCACAATCACATGACCAGGGGCAGCAGGGAAATTGACAAAATGGCTAGCCCCATGTCAGATTTCAAAATTGAATATTAAAAAATCTGTTTGCTCTTTTAATAAATGGATTTCAGTACAGGAGCAGCACTATGAACTGATGCGTTTTGAAAAAAACATGGTTTTCCCATGACAGTATCCCTTTAACGCCAACGCTACTTCCTGTCAGGTGATCAGTGAGCTTACACAACATCAGAAAAAGGCGTCTCAAGATAAAAGACAAAGGGAAATATTTTAACGTACACATGCCAGTTTGATAAGATTCGTTGACAGGTCACATAATAGGGCATAATAAATACCGGTAATAATATTTTTCAAAAACACTGTCACTGTTAAGAAAAATGCAATACCTAGATATTCTACATTTTTTCAGGTTCATTTCTTCAGAGGCGGAGGATTTTCTCTTTTTCTTCACAGGCATTTTATCAGAGGGAGAAGAATTCAGTATAACGGAGAGCAGTCACAGCTTCTACAAGAAAACAGTAGGAAATGTTAAAGTAAAACCTGTCAGACAGAAGTAACCGCACACTATCTTTTTTTTGGACTTCTGGGAGCTCATAGCGGCTGAAGAACCACCAAAGCAAAATAATTTATTTTCTAAAGTCCCAAAATAGGGGTTTCCATCTCACAATCGTCTGTGCAAATAAATCAGTTTTATTCAAGTTCAAGCATCACATTTTTTTTCTCAAAATGAATTTAAAAAAATGATCAGAACCAAAATCAGGTTTCTATGAATAGGATGTGTTTAAAAAAAAAAAAAAAACTATTTTCTTTTTTCAGAAATTAGTTAACAGGTCCTTGCCTGGAACCTACTGTATAAACATTTACCCCTTTGATATAACAAGTAAATTAGGGGAGCCTGATTCGGATCCGCTGCACCAGCTTTCAGAGAAAGGGTAGGGACAGACAGGGAGATTCGGGGAGATTCTGTCGCCTGGCGTTTTTAGCAGGCGACAATCTCCCCGAATTTCCTTCTCCCTGTCTGCCGCTAGTATAAGTGATAAAGCGCCAGCGCCTGTGCACACATAGCGCGGCGATTTCCGGAATCGCCCGAAGTTTCCTCACGAAGTATCTTCGGGCGATTCCGGAAATCGCCGCGCTATGTGTGCACAGGCGCTGGCGCTTTGTCAGTTATACTAGCGGCAGACAGGGAGATTGTCGCCTGCTAAAAACGCCAGGCGACAGAATCTCCCTGTCTGTCCCCAGCCTAAATGTTTGCATTAGTTACTATGTCATAGTCACAAACATTTTAAGAGGTTGTTCACCTTTAAATGAACTTTTAGGGGTAGATTCATCAAAGAGTGAAGTTAAGAGTGAAGTTCCGCCACTAGAGTGAAATTCCGCTGCTCTCCATTAATTTCTATGGGATTTTTAAAGGCTTATTTATCAAAGGGTAAACTTTCACTTCACCCATTGATAAATAGGCCTTTCAAAATCCCATAGAAATAAATGGAGAGCGGCGGAATTTCACTCTTGCGGCGGAACTTCACTCTAATAAATTTACCCCTTAGTATGATGTAGAGAGTGATATTCTGAGACAATTTGTTATAGGGTTTATTAGCTCTCTAGTTTACAATTTCTACATTGCTAGGGTGCAAATTGTCCTAACAACCATGCAATGACCTGAATAAGAAAATGGAATATGAATAGAAAGAGGAGTAATACAAAGTAGTAATTACTATAGATTTGTAGTCTTACAGACCATTTGTTTTTAGACCCCCCCCCCCCATTTGAAAGCTGGAAAGAGTCAGAAGAAGAAGAAGGCAAATACGTCAAAAACGATTAAAAGAAAATAATGAGCAATTGAAAAGTTGTTTAGAAATCGTCATCTACAACATAGTAAAAGGTAAGGTTGAAATACTCCTTTAAAGGAGAACTATACCTCTTCAAAAAAAAAAAACCCTGCCCTGTAGAGAGCCCCCTCCCCCGCAGTCTAGATGCTACCCCGGGCAAATGCCTCTGACTTATTACTCACCCATCACTGCAGATTCAGGCATCGGAGTTCACGGGCGCCATCTTCTTCTATTCGGAAATCTTCAGGAAGCGAGTGGCGTATCGGCACATGCTCAGTTGGAGCAATCTTCCTGTTTGCTACAACGGAGCATGCGCCAAATGTCACTGAGATTGCCGAAGGGGAGGGAAAACAACCCAAAGTTTTCCGAAGAACCAGACAATGGTGCACGCGAACCCCAATGCCTGAATCTGCACCGAGGGGTAAGTAAAAAGTTAGAGGCATTTTCCCAATGTAGCAGCTAGGCTGGGGTGGGGTGGATTAGGGAGGGGGGTCTATTTAGGGTAGGGTTTTTTAAGAAGGGGTTTAGTTCTCCTTTAAAAAGTGTTTTCAAAATGGAAAGGTTCACCCCAGAACCACCTAGCCTCCACACTTCCCTGCATTTTAATAAGCCGCATGGTCCTGCTTCCGTCTCAGCCTGCCCCCAAACTAACCTCCTTATTAAAACACTTTTTACATTAGATGTAATGACACGTGAAACAAATCCTACAGAAGGCAGTTGACTAACAAACTTGGAAGAAAGTTGCCTTGTTTCACGTCAGACCCAACAGTACAAAGAAAAAGACAAATTCTAAAGATTCTGTCATTAGAAAACACTGAACAATTTAATTAGCATCTCTCTTTTAAAAGACGAGGAAAGTTAAACTAAAGAAGTAGCTAGTAATGTTGTACATGATGTTTTGTGCTTGTGT
>CM044434.1:148954750-148968337 GCA_024363595.1 Xenopus borealis
TCTCTATATAAATATATACACAGAGTGATCCCCAAGTCTTCTCTCTATAAATATACACAGAGTGATTCCCAAGTCTTCTCTATATAAATATATACACAGAGTGTTCCCCAAGTCTTCTCTATATAAATATATACACAGAGTGATCCCCAAGTCTTCTCTATATAAATATATACAGAGTGATCCCCAAGTCTTCTCTCTATAAATATATACAGAGTGATTCCCAAGTCTTCTCTATATAAATATATACACAGAGTGATCCCCAAGTCTTCTCTATATAAATACATACACAGAGTGAGTGATATCCCATAGGGGCAGCTCTCTTTGTCTGGACATGCTAATACCCTGCACCCAGGAAATCACAATATATTATACCCCAAATCTCCTTCCCACAACGTACAGATAAGAGGCTGCCTGTGACTGTTTCTATACTGCAACTCTCGCCTTGTGGAATCTTTTTGTGTGTGGGTATGGGGGGGGGGGGGTAGCTGGAAGTTATAGTGCAGTAGCAGCAGCTATACAGGCGCAGGTTGGGAGATAGCCTTGGGTAAGCAATCGATTGAAAGCCCGCTGCCCGGGATCATTACACCTCGTACTCAAGGCGAACAGGATACAGCTTTTTATTACCTCTCCGGTCCAGAAGCTGTTGCAGCCTAAGCAGGAGCGCACTGAATCACTACCCGGCCAAGGGTGAGAACGTCGCTTGGGCTGGCGTTCTCGGTGCGCGCTGATGACGACACGCTGCGCGACTGAAGCCACCAGTCTGTAAGGGCAAAATAGCAGGAGGGTATTTTTGCAAGTGTAGCGTCTGCTGCTTCCATTGATACAAATGTAGGGCAAGGTGGCACTTGCTTGCAAGCTGGCTGAATATTAAAGGGTTACTGTCGCGGGAAAACATTGTTTAGTGCTGCTACGGTAGAACTCTGCACTATCATCCATTCATCATAAGAGTAAACTGATTTTTTTTATATTTAATTTTGAAATCTGACATGGGGCTGGATATATCGCGTCAGTTTCCCAGCTGCCCCAGTCATGTGACTTGTTATCTGACAAAACGTCAGTCACTCTTTACTGCTGTACTTAGGGTTGCCACCTTTTCTTGAAAAAAATACCGGCCTTCCTATATATTTATCTTTTGTTCCTATTAATAACATTGGGATCAAACATCAAAAATTCCGGCCAGGCCGGTAAAATACCTGCCAGGTGGCAACCCTAGCTACAAGTAGGGTTGCCACATGGCCGGTATTTTGCCCGCCTGACCTGTAAAAATTATGGTTGACCCCAATTTTATTTATAGGGAATAAAGATAAATATACAAGAAGGCCGGTATTTTTTCCAGAAAATGTGGCAACCCTAACTGCAAGTTGGAGTGATAACACCCCCCTCCCCCAGCAGCCTAACAACAGAACAATGGGAAGGTAACCAGATAACAGCTCCATAACACAAGATAACAGCTGCCTGGTAGATCTAAGAACAACACTCAATAGTAAAATCCCATGTCCCACTGAGACACATTCAGTTACATTGAGTAGGAGAAACAACAGCCTGCCAGAAAGCAGTTCCATATAAATAAGCTGCTGTGTAGCCATGGGGGCAGCCATTCAAGCACAGGATACTAAGTAGATAACAGATAAGTACTACTAAAGTTTACATAAACAAGCTGCTGTCTAGCTTGAATGGCTGCTCCCATGGCTATATAGCAGCTTGTTTATATAAACTATAGTAGTACTTATCTGTTATCAACTGTGTATCCTGTGCTTGAATGGCTGCTCCCATGGCTATATAGCAGCTTGTTTATATAAACTATAGTAGTACTTATCTGTTATCAACTGTGTATCCTGTGATTGAATGGCTGCCCCCCATGACTACACAGCAGCTTGTTTATATAAACTATAGTAGTTTATCAACTGTGTATCCTGTGCTTGAATAGCTGCCCCAATGCCATATTTTATACTGAACTTATTGCACCAGCCTAAAGTTTCAGCTTGTCAATAGCAGCAATGATCCAGGACTTCAAACTTGTCACAGGGGGTCACCATCTTGGAAAGTGTCTGTGACACTCACGTGCTCAGTGGGCTCTGAGCAGCTGTTGAGAAGCTAAGCTTAGGGGTCGTCACTAATTATCCAGCAGCAGGTTTGTCTGTAATATAAGCTGACGCACGCTACAGGGCTGATTATTAAATTCTGATGCTAATTGCACTGGTTTCTGTGCTGCCATGTAGTAATTATCTGTATTAATGACTAATCAGCCTTATATTGTGACTATATTTCTATGACACTATGGGACAGATTTACTAAGGGTCGAATTCGACGGTTAAAAAGCCCTGGAATACGACCCTGGGAATTGATGGGAATACTGTTGGATGTAAAATCCTTTGAACTTGAATATCGGATTCAAAGGAATTTACCGCAATTCGATTGTTCGAACGATCGAATGTAAAATATTCGATCGATCTATAAAATCATTCGAATCAAACGATTTTAACCATTTGATCGAATATTTTCATTCGATCAAAAATAATGAAAGCCAATTAGGTAGCTTTGATCTGGCGAACTAGGCAGTCGAATAAAAAATTAAAGGGGAAGTAATTCGACAGTCGAAAAGTCGAATATTCAAATAGATTTTTCTTTGAATTATTCGAATAGTTCGATTCAATCGAATTTTCTAAATTCACTGGTCGAAGTGATCTTCCAAAACATTTGAAATTTGAATTTGAATCTTTTTGAAAATTCGATCGAACTTTGAATCCTTCATGTGAATTTAGTAAACTGTGTGTACTGTACTGTATATTGTGAGTGGGTCCCTAAGCTCAGTAAGTGACAGCATGTAAATCAGTGAATCAGAATCAGAAAAGAAGATGGGGAGCTACTGGGGCATCTACTGGGGAGACACAGATCTTTACTGCTAAGGGTCAGTCCACACGTGGAGATTCAGGGAGACTAGTCGCCCCATCGACAAATAACCTCTTCTTTGGGACGACTAATCTCCCCGAACCACTTCCCCTGTCGTGCGCCGGAGAAAATTAAAATCACCTGCGGCAATTCACATGCATCGCTTTGTTTTCCGAAATAGCCCGAAGTTGCCGCACTAGGGGCAAATTCACTAAGATGTGCAAATTCGCTAGCGTTGGCTTCGCTAGCGTTCGCCGCACTTCACTACGCAAATTCACTAAGATGCGAATTTGCGCTCAGGGCGGCGAACATTAGTGTAGTTGCGCTAGTGTTACTCCGCTAGGCATAGTGCAGTTACGCTAGCGAAGTCTAATTTGCATACGGTGGGAACTTTAAGTTATAATAGAAGTATATGTTACAGCCACTACAGTCTATCTACTTCGCTAGCGACAATTCGCCAGAGTCGGTGTTAGTGAATTTGCGAAATTGCGAAATGACGTCACACTGGCGAATTAGCGCTAGCGTCAGACGCTTCACGCTTTAGTGAATTTGCCTCTAGGAAAGTTCAGGCGATTTCGGAAAACATAGCACTGCATGTTAATTGCCGCATCCAGGGGGGAGCAGTACGGAGAAATAAGTTTGGGCCTCTGTGTACCTTATTGGCCAAGGCTTATTTTGAATGTGGACCTGCGTGCCCAATATGTCTGCCCTCAAGCCTTTCCTGTCATAATGATGTGCACGCGACAGAGCTTTAGTTTCTCTCAGTGTAATTCACTGCCTGCTATATGCATCTGGTGTGCTCTATTCCCTTATACAAGCAAAAGGTAGGGTGGTGGAATGTGCAAATTTCTCTGCTACTTACTGACTTATATTTCCTTGAAAGTCACGGCCTGTCCTGTTCTCCCTGTTGATTTAGTAGTATTCCTACTGCCAAACATGTCCCAGGGTTTTTAAAAAACTGGGAGATGTGATTTGGTTTTGGGCAGCAAATAATTGAATGATTAGTCAAAAGTGCCAGGAACCTTTTGCATTGTCCTGGGTTGGTACTAGGGTTGCCACCTGGCCGGTATTTTACCGGCCTGGCCGGTATTTTTGGTGGTTGATCTCAATGTTATTAATAGGAAAAGAAGATAAATATATAGGAAGGCCGGTATTTTTTTTCAAGAAAAGGAGGCAACCCTAGTTGGTACAGTATAGTAAAGTGGGAAATAAGAGCTGTTTCCAGATTAACAGAGATGTAACGGTCATTCCCATTTGGTGTCTTATATATTTTTATGGGTATGGCAGTCTCTGCCTTCCTGCTTTGCAAGTTCCAAACAATGCACCGCTACTATAGCAAAGTGACACTGGAAATCATTTTCATATTTTGCATTACTTTGTCATTGGCTTTTCCCAGATTTTAAGTTTTTGTTGTTGTTACAAATCCCCTTTTAGAAGTCCCTTGGGTACTGGAGAAGAACCCAGGGCAGGTGCCATTTCTACTATCTTTTCTTTAACCTGGTCTGCCGAGCTTGTTCTGTTATTACAAAATTTCAAGCATATATATATATATATATATATATATATATATTGTACAGATGATCAGCACTCACTGCCTTTCAGGTGAAACAAACGTGCTTTTATTTATCGAATGCACATAATCATCCTATATATATATATAGCTTTATTTTTTTGTATTTTATTAAAAAAACACAAGAAATGAAGAAGAAAAGAGCTTCTTAAAGGAGAACCAAACCCTTTATATTAAAATCCCCTACCTCCCTACGCTACATAGACCCCGCCTCCCTGCTGCCCCAGCCCCCAGCCTAGGTGTTAACCTCGTTAAATGCCCCTTACTCTTTACTTACCCCTCGGTGCAGATACAGGCTTCATCTTCTTCTCTTCTGTAATCTTCGGGTCTTCCGGCGCTTCTGCAATTTACATCACTTTTGGTGCATGTGCAGTTGTTGGAAACCGGAAGTCATTACCAAAGAGTAGAAGATGGTGCCCGTGAACTCTGATGTACTGAATCTGCAAAGAGGGTTGAGTAAAGAGTTAGGGGCATTAACCGTGGGTAACACCTAGGCTGGGGGGGGCAGGGTGGTGGGTCTATGTAGGTTAGGGGATTTTAATATAAAGGGTCTGGTTCTCCTTTAAAGGAAAAACTATATACGGTTTGTGTGCACCGTGAATCTTATGATCCCAAGGGGAGGCCCTTATTTATAAAGTGGCAATTTGCTATTTATTATTACCCAATGGCACATGCTACTAAAAAAGTGTATTATTATGAAAATGTTTATTGACATGAAGCAGGGTTTTACATATGAGTTGTTTTATGCAATATCTTTTTATAGAGACCTACATTGTTCTGGGGGTATTATTTTCCCTTAAAAAGAGATTTCAAAGTTGCTGCTTTTCTTCCAAACAAGTAAGAGACTGTCATTAACTGTTGAGCTGGCCTGGTCACGGTGACATTTAAAACTGTTACAGATTGATAAAACAAGTATTGGATTTTTCCCGCAGGACCTAAGAAATTACAGCAGTCCTTTTATAGGTACTTGATTTGTAACAAATAAATTGGTACAAACTTTAGTAAAGCTGTATCAGAGCACAAAGCAGACACTTCAGCAGTTTTGAAATATACATTCATTGATTTATTAAGGTTCGAGCTGAAAATTTGTTTAAAACTCTCAAATTCGAATTGTGAATTTTTTTGTTCGAAATGGAATTTTGGAGATTTATCATATCTAAGAAATCAAATTCGACTATTCACCGCCTAAAAACGACCACATTGCTGTATAAGTCAGTTGGAGAGGTCCAGGGATCAATTTGGTGATGTTTGCAGAATTCCTTGAATCGAGTTTTTAAATTTGAATCAAGTTTTCCTATTTCTAATCGAATTCAATTTGATTTTTCAGGTCGAAGCTGAAAAAAATGTACTAATGCATTTCGATTGGTCGAATTTCAAGTTTATGGGAGTTTTAAAGAAGAAGATGGAAGTGGATCGCTCCATGGTGTTTACTGGTATAACCCCGGGCCGGTGCAGTTTTTTGCTGATAGGAGCACCGGCCCGGGGTTTCAGGTAAGTCCCCCGAAGTGCTGCAAACGTTTCCTTCTCCTTTAAAATGATTTCTAAAATTGCACCTGAAATCAGTATCTCTGTCCCTTTCTGCACTGCTGCTTCTTACTCTTGAACAGTTTAGCCAAAGCCAGCTCTCCTCCATCCAAGGCGTCATGTTCCCACAATGCACTGCATGTTTATTCACAGGTCTGTTTATCATGCGGCATGCATTAGCAACAAGATTAACAAATAATGATGAACCACTGAAATCTGTTTATTCAATTTATAAAGTTACTTAGAATTATTTTTTTTTTTTTTTGGGCAAAATTTTGTCTCATGCTGTAGAGGCTTTGCAGCTGTCTTGTTTTTTTTACAATAATATGTTTGTTAATTTCATGTTCAGGTCTCTGTATTCCAGATCAATAAACAGACACCTGCAGCCGCCCAACATAAATACAGTGCTGCCTGCATTTGTCACTATTGCATTAATGGAGGGAGGGAGGAGTGAGGCTTAAAGGAATTGTTCAGTATAAAAGTAAAAACTGGGTAAATAGATAGGCTCTGCAAAATAAAACATGTTTTAAATATAGTTAGTCAGGCAAAAATGTAATGTATAAAGGCTGGCATAACTGTAAGCCTAACCGAACAGGACACTACTTCTTGCTTTTCAGCTCTCTTGGTTTACACTGAGTGGTTACCCTGGTTACCAGGCAGTATCCAATCAGTGACTTGAGGGAGGGCCACATGGGTCATAACTGTTGCTTTTGAATGTGAGCTGAATGCTGAAGATCAATGGCAAACTCACTGAACAGTTATGTCCCATGTGGCCCCCCTTCAGGTCGCTGACTAACTCAGAGTTAGGGAGCTGAAAAGCAGGAAGTTGGATTCTGTCTATTATATTGGACATCCAGTCACTCCAACTTTTATAGTTTGCATTTGTCCCTGACTAACTATATTAGAAACATTTTTTATTTTGCACAGCCTATCTATTTACCCAGTTTTTAATTTTACCCTGAACTGTTCCTATAAGGCCCCTTTGCATCCTTTAAACTTGTGGCAGGGACAGTTGTAAATGAATCATTTTGTGATGCGTTTGGCTACATTAGAATTATTGTGGCTTTCAAGGAGTTTTACCAACTTCAAGGAACAATTCAGTATAAAAATAAAAACTGGGTAAATAAATAGGCTGTGCAAAATAAAAAAAATGTTTCTAATATAGTTAGTTAGCCAAAAATGTAAAGACTGGAGTGACTGGATGTCTAAAATAACAGAACACTACTTCCTGCATTTCAGCTCTCTAACTCTGAGTTAGTCAGCAACTTTAAAGGAGAATTCAACCCTAACTTAAAAAATTCTCCTTTAAGGGAGGCCACATGGGACATTACTGTTCAGTGACTTTGCAAATGATCCTCAGCATTCGGCTCAGATTCAAAAGCAACAGTTATGACCCATGTGCCCCCCCCCAAGTCTCTGATTGGTTAGGTTTATGTCTGGTAACCAATCAGTGGAAGTCAAGAGACCTGCAAATCTTAATGTACAACATTTCTGGCCTACTTCTTAAAGGGGAAGGAAACCCCCAGGCGCTAAGTCAAAACCCCCACCCCCCACCAGTAGACCCGTGGGGGTTTCATTCCCCTTTAAGTTACGCTTTAGTTCTCCTTTCAAGAATAAGCAGCAAGGCTTGGGGCAATGGGAGTTTTCCAAGTGGCAATAGTTGGACTTTCAATGTGGGCTTCTATTTGTGGGTAAATTTGGCCCCAAGCCCTGTGCTACTAAATAATATAAAAGAAAATGTGCACAGCAAGAATATAGATGGATCCTTATCATCAGCAGCATATGTAGGTATAACCATTTTTGTGCCTTTATAGGTTGATCCTGGTGACACCACAACATGTGATGTTGAGACATTTTGCAATTGGTTTAATTTTTTTTTATTTGTGGTTCTGGAGTTATTTAGCTTTTTGTTCCACAGTTCTCCAGTTTGCAATTTCAGCAATCTGGTTACGAGGGTCCAAATGGCCCTAGCAACCATACACTGATTTGAATAGGAGAGACCTGAATAGAAAGATGAGTAATAAAAAGTAGCAATAACAATACATTCATAGCCTTACAGAGCATTTGGTTTTTTTAGATGGGGGTCAGTGAACCCTATTTGAAAGCTGGAAAGAGTCAGAAGAAGAAGAAGACAAATAATGAAAAAACTATAAATAATAAATAAGGAAGACCAATTGAAAAGTTGCTTAGAATTGGCAAATCCATAACATACTAAAAGCTAACTTAAAGGTGAAACTACCGCTTTATGGTGAGTGGTTTCAAAGATCTTGTACTCTACTTATAAAAACACATTGCTTATTTTAGCTTTTGCTTCGCTTCCTGCCCTGTCATTGTTTCCATCTACTGTAATAACGACTCTCAAACCGAAAACCCTTTCTTATGAATGAATTGCACCCCTACATTTTAAAAGGTTGTCTAAAGAATACAGCGAAAGTCCTATGTGTTCTGCCAGGCATAGGTTAGTGTAAGTCAAAGTGCTCTCTGTCCCTGTTACTACTGGGTGGAGACTGTAAAACAAATAAAACATTTTCAGTAGTTCGATTGGTGTAAATGTAATCGCTGTCAAATGAAGTAACTGTCTGTTTATATTCTCTGCCCTTCTGATTCCAACATGAAACAGTATAGAAGCCATTTGACAGAACATGGGAACTGACTGCAAGTATAAAAGCTAATGCTTGGGCCAGACTATTGCAGATCTAGGTTTGTGGAGAAATGCAGGCTGAGAATCCGCTCACCCACTGCTCTTCTCAGGGTTGGACTGGTCCGGCTGGACACCGGGAAAAAATCTGGTGGGCCCTGGCCCTAATGGACCCCAGCCAGGCTAGACCCTCTCCCGATCTCCTGGACCTACTAAAAAATAATCAATATGCTGTTTAGACAGCCATGCCGTCGGAATAGTGGGGCCAGGGGGTCCAAAGGGGGCCCCGGATAGCAGCCCCAGTGGGCCCTGGGCCCCCCAGTCTGACCCTGGATCTTCTAATCCTGCCTGCACCTAGAAGCGTTGTCTCTGCTCAGGTTTACGCAAACGTCACTGATTTCGGCTCCAAAACGCGACTTTTTACATTTGGCGCCAAAATCTGGGCAACAGCAATCCTATTGCAGGGCCCTAGACTAAGAACCAGAAAACAGGAAGGGAAACATAAGCATAGCTTTAAATTGCAATTACATTTATAAAATCATTTGAAACCATTGAAAATGTGGAATTAACAAATTTTACAATTACATATTCCTTCATGGTGCAAAACAAACGTTCCCCAGCAGTGCCACTTGCTATTCGGGTCTGACTGTACATTTGGAGGGATCTGCCTTAAAGGAGAAGGAAAACTACAGAGGCATTTTATTGCCAATAGATTAGCTGCAATAGTGCAAGCTAGAATACAATATATATTTATTCTGTAGAATGTTTTACCATACCTGAGTAAAAAGCTCTCTGTATTACCTTGGTGTGACATCACTTCCTGCCTGAGGTTCTCCCTGCTCACTTATAGCTCTGGGCTCAGATTACAGCAGGGAGGGGAAGAGAGAGGGAGAGAGGAGTAAACTGAGCATGCTCATGCCCAGGGCAAGGAGGTTTAAGCTGAAGGCAGGAAGTCTGATACAGAAGCCCATGTGTACATAATAGTAGGAAAGAAATGCTGTGTTTCTCTTGACAGAGGACTCAGAGCAACACTACTTTGAGGGTTTACTGGTATATTTAGGTGGATCTTTCTGATCTGATTTAGTTTCAATCTTTCCTACTCCTTTAAAGGAGAAAAAAGAAAGTATTTTGATGTTTTTGCTGCTCAGGAAAGACATGCAAAAGACTATCTCTTTCCTGATGTTTCTGATCTCTCATTTCTGTGTTGAGCAACGTCAGAAAAGTTCTCTGTTTTCTATTTTAATGTGTCTTAAACCATACAGTCAGATAAATCTGTTGTGTTTCTAAATACTCCTGGTGTACTCTATTGACTTATTCTAATTTGCATGTTATACACAAGGAATCGGCACCCTCCATTAGTGACTTATGAAGTGATGGTTTTGAATTTGATTTTGATAATGTGTATAAATATGCTATTTAAATCTTTAATACCACACCACTATGTTTGTTGGGAGTTCTAATCCATCTAGATCATGTGATGCCACAGAGGAAAGACCCTCCCTTTTGTGCATAGATTTATGGGAGAATTCAACCCTGTAACTTCACCTCATATAGATTTAATTGTATAATCACATTCACTTTACAGCGCTACGAAATAAGTTGGCGCTATAGAAATACATGTTAATAATATTTAACTGATTTCTGGCAGAGTCTGGAAAATCAGTCAAACTACCAGTACACTGGAGTGTGTTGTGGATGCAATCCTGAGCTATTCTTCTATTGATCTAGTCATTGGGCAATTATTGGATCAGTTTATATAATCCGTCTCTTGGGTGACCAAATAGTGAAAAGGACCAATTACTTTGCAAGCTTCATTCTTTTTTCTGGTTGGCATTTGGCTACAAGCAAATCCTCATAAACAGGTCAGGATACATCTGTATAGGAGCCAAGGTTAAAAAGAATCTAGTTTTAAAGAAAATGGAACTCCTGGAACTTGGCTTATTATTCATCCTTAAAATGAAATGAAGATAATTTTATTTAAAGGTTAATTAATATAAAGGAGAAGGAAACATTAAATCAAGGGGGATGCCAAGTTGTTGCTTACATTCTCTTATGTACGCTCCCTCTATTGCCGCATGAAAATATCCAATTTTTGAAAGACATGCACAGTATCTCACTTCAAACATTTATTTGTGCAAAATCACCAGTAATATAAATAATGTTAAATCACTGAAAATGTCACATGGAAAACCTTACCTATATTACATCACAAGGCAGTGCCCCCCCATCTGCATAATTCATGTCGCCACACCCTTCTGACGCGTTTCATGCAATTAGGTGCTTCATCTGCTGAGGTGCCCAATAGCATGTCTTTATTTTATTACATGAAATGGTATTGGATGCATGTGGATAGCATATGCCCCAATGGTTAATATATTTCAGTATACAAATTTAACTGTAAATCACCTTGAAACATGTTTGTCTGCATATATTAACTGTTTAGTCTTGTATTTTCTCCTTTACTCTGTAAAGTGCTGCGTGAAATGATGGTGCTATATAAAAAGTATTAATGAATAAAACAGCATTGCTCCCCTTCATCATGATTTTACCTATTCTTTTTCTTTGAAATGATACAGTCAAAACGCATCAGTTAATAGTGCTGCTCCAGTAGACTTCTGTACTGAAATCCATTTCTCAATAGAGCAACAGATTTTTTTATATTCAGTTTTGAAATCTCACATGGGGCTAGACATTTTGCCAATTTCCCAGCTACCCCGCTCATGTGACTTGTGCCAGCACTTTAGGAGGGAACTGCTTTCTGACAGGCTGTTGTTTTTCATTCTCAATGTAACTGAATGGTACGCAGTGGGACATGGGTTTTACTATTGAGTTCTGTTCTTATATCTACCAGGCAGCTGTTATCTTGTGTTAGGGAGCTGTTATCTAGTTACCTTCTAATTGTTCTGTTTTTAGGCTGCTGGGGGGGGGGTAGATATCACTCAAACTTGCAGTACAGCAGTAAAGAGTGACTGAAGTTTATCAAAGCACAAGTCACATGACCAGGGGCAGCTGGGAAATTGACAAAATAGCCAACCCAATGTCAGATTTCAAAATGAAATATAAACAAATCTGTTTGCTCTTTTGAGAAATGGATTTCAGTGCAGAATTCTGCTGGAGCAGAACTATTAACTGATGCATTGTTAAAAAAAACATTTTTCCCATGACTATCCCTTTAAAATGTTTAATTTAAATGATAGCTCTAATGGTTTCAACTGGTGGCAGATCCTCTTCTGTTCTAATGTAGATAATTATTGGAAGAGAGACCCACATGTCTAGGATAAGAGATTTATATGCAACCTTCCCCCCCCCCCCAAGCTATCACTCACTCCTCTTCCTCACTTATCTACCATTAAATTCGAAGAGAACAGCACCCCCTCTCTGATGACTACCCTTAGATTCGGCCATAAGTATTGCAGAGTATATAATTACAGGTATTGGACCTATTATCCAGAATGCTCGGGACCTGGATCTTTCAGTTATTTGGATCTTCATACCTTAAATCTACTAGAAATTAATTTAAACATTAAATAAAATCAATAGGTTGGGTTAGCTTTCAAAAAGGATTAATTATATCTTAGTTGGGATCAAGCACAAGGTATTGTTTTATTATTACAGAGTAAAAGCTAATCATTTTTAAAATTTTTAAAAAATTTGGATTATTTGGATTAAAAGGAGTCTATGGGAGATGGCCTTTCCGTAATTTGGAGCATTCTGGACAATGGGTTTCTGTATAACGGATCCCATACCTGTACAATACCAGATTGTTCATGTGTTCCCTTTAGGTTCCCTACACAGGGTCTAATTAACATCAGTTTTAAAAAACCAGCATGTCCATATGTTCTTGCTAGTTTAATATACTCTTGGTAGAGTATGTCCATATGTTCCCATTACTTACTCCATGGTAACTGTCGTACAGCAGCATAATATTCATTTATTCCCTTTTAATTTCCTGCTGTAGCACAGCATGCAGTTACCAGTTGTAGAGTCGCTGAGTGTCCATGTGTTCCTTTTAGTTTCCCGCTGTTGCACAAAATATAATACAATCAGTTGCACAGTACTAGATTATGCCCTTATGCTCCTATATGTTCGTATAAGTTACCTGTAACTGCCAGACAGTAGCACACCATTGATATGTTTACTTTCATTTCCAAATATTGCCCAGGAGTTAATCACTATCGATCCTACAGTACCAGAGTATCAATATGTTCCTGTTAGTAGAGTCCTGCGCGGGTCCATTTTTTGGGACCCGTTCCCGACCCTTACCCGCAACCCACAATCCGCAACCCGGACCCGCGACCCGTATTCTTACCCACTTGGACCCGCGACCCATACCCGCAACCCAAGATCCGCAACCCAGACCCACGACCCGCTGACCATCAAGAATCAGAAAGTGCTGTCATTGTAAACCGGAAGTGACATCATCGGAAGTAGCCGTGATCAGAAAAAAAGGAGTAAAACAGGAAGTGCTGTCAATGTAAACCGGATGTGACATCATCAGAAGTAGAAATGCTGAGAAAAAGGAGTAAAAATCGCTATAGTGAGGATCCGCGACCCGACCCTCAACCCGCCAACCTGCAGAACCACCGGCCCGCTTCTATACCCGCACCCAGAAATTCTGCGAGCAACCCGCAGGGTACCGCGGGATTTTGCGGGTCCCGACCCGCTGCAGGACTCTACCTGTTAGTCTCTTGGTGTTGCACAGGTTGTAGTTACCATCAGTTATACAGCATAAAAATATTCACATGTTCTGTTTTCATTCCCCTCCATTGCACAGGAAGGCAGTAGCAGATGACTAGTGCAGGTTAGTGTTGGCGGCAATGGCGTGCACATGCATTAGCGGTTCTCACGTGTGCTCCAGCATCGTCCGTGCACAAGCGTGCCACAAGCGCACACACGAGTGAAAGTCTAGTACCAGGTCCGGTCTAGGGGTAGGCAGTAGAGGTAGCTGTCCAGCACCCCCCCCCCC
>CM044434.1:149068860-149093281 GCA_024363595.1 Xenopus borealis
TAAAACCAACTGCAAATTTTAAAAGTTAATTTAAACGTGAACAACCCCTTTAAGGTTTAATTCTCCTTTAGGCACACATGCTTGTTTTGACAGTGGCTCGGTGTGCAATGCTCTATAAATGACTTGTATATACAGAATGAAAAACTGCCATTACTCTTGAGGCATCCTGAAGTCCTTAGTTTTGGGAATTTCAGCTGGTGAAATATTGTAATATTAACTGAAACCCACAGGACCTGATAAAATAAGACTGCTCAGCTTAGTTCAGTATTAGCCAGGCCATTATTTTTAATCCTGTCAAACTTCCTGATAGGTCCAATGGACAGGGGGAAAATGTATGTTATTCCAATAGTCAGGCATTTTGTCTCACTCTGCAAATTCCCAGTTTTTTATCTTTGACAGGTCTAGTGGGAAAGAGACTTGAACGTTTGCAACTGCTTGATATCCCCTGTGAATTGTAGGTACATTGTTTCTGCTGGAAAGGGACTCCCTGTGGCTACCTAAGGTTACCAGGAATTATAGATGGAGACTTTATCCTTGATATACACTATGTACATCTTACTGGCAACATTTATTTTCAGGTAGCGATGGGTCAAGGCCAACCTGAAATCACTTTACAGACCATGCGAGGATGTGCACGTGATGGAGAGTAGCTTTGCTTAAATAATCTGCATCTTGTTATATCATGACTTCCAGTTCTGGAAAAGAATGTCAAGCTGCATTAAAACTATTTAGACTTCCATGTGTCATAGTTTTCAATAATGGAAAATGCAAGTAAAGATTAGTGATGGGCGAATTTATTTGCCAGGGGCAAATTCGCGGTGAATTCCCGAGATTCGCCGCTGGCGTTGAAAACGATGCGACGAAAACGCCGCAAAGCGCGTCAAAAACGTTCCGCGACTCGTTTCGCAAATTTTTTCGCCAATTCCAGTACTAGACTTCCAGTACTAGAAAAAGCAAGTCAAGCTGGATTAAAACTATGTAGGTTTCCTTGAGTCATGGCTTCTAGTATGTGATGGAGATTGGCTCTGCTTAAATAATCTGCATCTTGTTATTTCATGGCTTCCATGAAAAGGCAAGTCAAGCTGTATTAAAACTATTTAGGCTTCCACATGTCATAGTTTTCAATAATGGAAAAGGCAAGTCAAGATATATTAAAAATATTTAGGCTTCCAGATGTCCTGACTTCCAGTACTAGAAAAGACAAGTAAATCTGTATTAAAACTATGTAAGTTTCCTTGAGTCATTGCTTGTTTTATGTGATGAAATGTTATTTGTTATTTCATGGCTACAAGATCTGGAAATGGCAAGTCTAGCTGCATTAAAACTATTTAGTCTTCATATGTTATGGTTTCCAGTATTGAAAAGGTAAGTCGGACTGGGATGCCACGACTTTAGACCAGGGGCCCACCAGAAAACCTTAGACCAGGGGTCCACCAGAAAACCTTAGACCAGGGGCACACCAGAAATCCTTAGACTAGAAAACCTTAGACCATAAAACCTTCTCTCCTCACTTAACCTCTTTATTCTATTTACTATACTCTATTCTTCCATTATTAAGCCTCTTTTTCCACATAAAGAAATAGGGAATGAACATGAAATAGGCCAAATTGTTAGAAGCAAGAGGGCCCACTGACACCTGAGTTTTCCTGGTATCCTTGTGGGCCAGTCCAACACTGAGGTAAGTATCCAGTAGTTGTATTAAAACTATTTATGTTTTCCTTGTGGCATGGCTTCAGGTACTGGAAAGGGCAAGTAAAGCTGTATCTAAGGGGTTGTTCACCTTCAAATACTTTTTTTCAGTTCAGTTGGTTTCAGATAGATCCGCATAAAGAAAGACTTTTTCCAATTACTTTCTATTTTCTATTTGTAACCGTTTTTTCCCCTAATTTTGAAGTGTACAGTTTAATTTTTCACCTTCTTGAATTAGAACCTTAATGTGGGTTTCTATCCAAAGAAGCATTAATCTTAGAATAATATCATTATCAAGTTGCCAGCCTAACATGCAGTTCGGTAGGTGTCAAAATACCCTTGAATGGTCCCACGCAAAATAAGTTACTATACCAACAGGACAGAGGCCCACTATGTAATTATGGGTAGATTTAACCTTAGTGCTGATCCAGAACTATAGGCCTTCAATTTCCTTTTACAGTTTATGGAGTAAATACTCTGTATATGGACATTTTCTTGGGGACATCTATTTTACACTGCATGCAATGCACAGGAATAGCTCAGACTTATCTGTAGCTTATCTGTAGCTAAGGGTTATGGGAAAGGTTTGAGTGAAAGGGTCTTTTATGAGTATGTTGTTATTTTCTTGGTAGGCTTCGCACTTGACAATTGCCTGGCAGGCTCTTGTAACCTCCCCTAGGCTGCTCAGGTGCTCGATCCATTCTGAGAAGCATCTTTGTACTCAGCTCTTTGGTGGCACATCCTTTGTGTCTCACTTTTCTGACACAAACTGAGAGGCATGACTTGGCTTGGCTATATATTTTAGTCAGAAGAACATTAAATATCTAGACGTAAAGGAAAATTCTTTAACTGTGCCAGATCTGGCATTAGAAATAGCTAACAGAATATTATTATTATTATTATTACATAGTTAAATTGGGTTGAAAAAAGACAAAGTCCATCAAGTTCAACCCCTCCAAATTAAAGCCCAGCATAAACACACACACACCCCTCCACTCTTTCACACAAACCATATATGCCCATTGCTATACTAACTGTAGCTTTAGTATCAAAATATTATGTCTGTCCAAAAAATCATCCAAGCCCCTCTTAAAAGCATCAACAGAATCAGCATCACAACATCACCCGGCAGTGCATTCCACAACCTCACTGTCCTGACTGTGAAGAACCACCTACGCTGCTTCAAATGAAAGTCCTTTTCTTCTAGTCTAAAAAGGGATGGCAATTTATTAATAATACATTGTGTACAATTGTGTGTACATACAGAGGGGTGTTCCTAATTGAGCCCACACTAGTACAATTTACTTTTCATGTGTTTCTTCCCAAAAGTAATTGCAAGTTAAAAAGAAGAAGACTAGATCTGGAGCATATTCAGGTATGGGGGGACTCTAAATTTGCCACCAAAAAGTTTTGGGGTTGAGTAGAATACCAAATCAATTCCTGTAGACACCGACACAGATACAGAGAGACCTAGGTGCATCTTGGCACATGCCTACCCACTACCCTCTTCCACTCTGATCTTATTATCCTGCTGCATTCCCTGCTCCACTGAATCGGATGAATTTAATAGGACTTTGGGTTCAAGATTATGCATTTTAATAGAACAGGTAGATGTATTCCAGGTGGGGATGCACTGAATCCAGGATTTGGTTTGGTATTCGGTCTGGATTCAGCCTTTTTCAGCAGGATTTGGAACCCTCGTGCCTGGCTGAACACAATCCTTAAAATTATGTGACTTTTTGTCACAAAACAAGGAAGCAAAATATGTTTTACCCATGCACTCGGCGCTCCACTTTTTCCCCCCCACACCCTCATTTGCATATGAAAATTAGGGTTCAGATTCGGCACATCCCTAATTCCAGGTGCTAATTACTCCCTGCAACAGGGTGAGGGGGCTTAAATCAGGGTTACTGGGTAAATTAACATGTCTGTTCCTGGATTAGTTGGAATTTTGTGTTTTCTGAGTCTCTGGCTATACATTAAGGAGCCGTTAACCTACTACAGAGTAAGATTTTATGGAGAGCTGCAAATATATATATGGCATAATTAAAACGTTTAAAATGTCGCTCTGCAGACAGTCTTTTGAGTACAGCAGCCCACATCATACTAAAAGTTAATTACGGTGACCTTCCATTTTAAGGGTGAGCTGATTTATTTCTTGAAGCTGGTACTTTGAATGTCAGAGTCTTGGAACAAAGATACTTTGTATGCCAGTCGCTGAAGAGACAGAATGATGTATTTTGGTGGGTATAAATATTCCTTTTCATAGCTAAAATCCTCTCCTCCTGTGTTGCAGAAAATGTTTTAAATCTAAGACCTTTTATCTTGGGATCAGACATTTCGAGAGCAGCTGTATCTCCAGCCAGTGTGGGCTGCAGGTGGATGCGCCGGGAAAGCAAAACTCACCTTATTTAGTAGATATTGATTCAATAAAGGGAATTGCCAAAGCAGTAGGGATTCTTTCTCACCACCTCTCTTGCCCAGCTGTGAAATGTCAGATTCATATAAGCAGACGCTGAGTAGGTCTGGAAATTTTAAATAACATTTTGACAATCTAGGTCATTCTGCTGGAAATAAGAGAGTGAGTACAATGCTTTTCCTGTGCTTTTTGCTTTTAGCCTTTGTCCTGATAAAGAACAGCGTTTCATTTCATGCAGCTGAGATGAACACAGGATTCTCTGCCCTGAATTCCTACATATGTACAGCATGTTCCTCATTCTAACTGGTTATTACCCTGCACTTTAGTTTAATTTCAGCCATTTATTGCAATGTATTTGTAGGATTTTTAGCCTTGTATACATCTGTAGTGATAACACCGTGGGGCTAATCCACTAAAGGATGAATTTTCTTCAGCGACCGATTCGCCACACTTTGCGCTACTTCGCCAGCCTCAAATTCATTATCACTAGGCTAACTCACTAAAATGTGAAGTTGCACCTCAGCAGCCGAACACTGGAGAATTTTCACCAGAGTTACGTTGGCAGTACAAGGATTTGGTAGCGAAGTTTTGCTAGGTTCATGTATGCCTTCGCTTACACTTACTTTGAATATAACCCAAAAATCTTCAATAGTTCGAACTTCTGAAGACAATTCTGCTTTAAAAAAAACTAAAAGTCGGCAGCGTCTTTTTACAACTTTAATGAATTTCTGGCATACAGGTTATGATGTCACTGACATAAGACTGTGGATGATGTAACTTCAGTTCATCAGTTTTCTTGGTCTAAGGTGGTGAAGTAAACTCTATCGAAAGAGGTAATTTTCAGTAAAATTTACATCTTAATGAATTAGCTGGGTAACAACCATTCACCAGTGCGAAGGTACGCTAGTGATGGTCTTGTTTTCTAGCAAACTGTCCTCTGTCCCTGTTAATGAATTGGTGATGTCCCTGCAGATGGGATTTCTGGCGAATTGTCGCTAGCGTTGGCCACTGCTGCTCCTTGAGCGTTACATTTTTTCTCCTGTAAATATATCCCACTTCTACTAGTTCAGCCAGTTGTGCAATAACTGTTTCTTCTTCTGTATGTCTTGCTGAGTGCACTGTTGGAGCACAATGGTGGTTCAATAGATGCCTTGTACTTATATGAGATGAGATCCCCAATTGAGAGGATCCCACTGAGGATTGTAAAAGCACATGCCTCTAGTTACGATGGAGTTAGTGGAACTTCTAATTAAGTTACACTAGTTTGTTATCCAGTTTGGATGTTTGTGTCAGCATTGCCCACTACGGCACATAGTACCAGTCATTTGTGCACCTTTTCACACACTATTATTGGCATCATTATTGGCATGATAGAATTTCCCAGAGCCATCCTCCTCTGATGTTATCTCAGCTTTCATCTGAAAGGGGGCAGTCTTGAGATTTTGAGTCCATTCCTAACCAAAAGCCAAGACAGACCAGAGTTGAGAATTTAGAGTTGAGGATGGCTTATTAGCAAGTGAAGGAATACAGGATTATGGAAGATAGCTCATAGTACAAGTTGATCCAGGGCCATCTTGGAGTCAAAAAGGAGTTTTTCCCCCCTCTGAGGCAAATTGGATTTTTTTTTGTTTTAACCTTACTCTGGATCACCTATTGGGCAAGTTAAAATAGAGTTAAAAGGTTGAACTTCATGGACATGCATCTTTTTTCAACCTTGCATATTATGTTACTATGAGAAGGGGTTGGGTTGGTTAATTCTTGGTCATCACTAACTTTTTCTGAACCACTATCCTCTATCTGTAAGAATTATTGCAGATAATTATGAGGAATCAACATATATTATTGCCAATTTAAGAAATAAAGGCCATACGATTCATGGTGCACACAAACAATGCAAACATTTTAGGTCACATGAGCCAATTAACAGAAAGAGTTCTGTCTTTTCCTTCCATACTTCTTCCTGTTACAGTTAGAGCTGCAGTATTTCTGGTCAGGTGATCTCTGAGGCAGCACACAGACCATCACCAAATGGTGGTTCAAGGCAAGAGATGTAAAAGGGCAATATTTATTTAAAGGAGAAGGAAAGGCTTGCTGCTATTGGCTGTGCCAAATGTTAGGCACGGCCAGGTGATTGTACTGACTTACCTGAAACCCCGGGCAGTGCTCCAATCAGCAGAAAACTGCACCGGCCTGGGGTTATACCAGTGAGCACCACAGAGATCTTCTTCCGTCTTCCTCCTTCTTCGTGTTGCTGCACATGCCCAGTAGAACGAAAAGCTGAACTTTAAATAAAAAGTCGGCTATTTCATTAAACTGCGCATGCCTTTTCCCCGGAAAATTTGAAGACAGAAGAAGATGGAAGTGGATCTATCTGTGGTGCTCACTGGTATAACCCTGGGCCGGTACAGTTTTCTGCTGATAGGAGCACCAGCCTGGGGTTCAGGTAAGTGCAGCAAGCCTTTCCTTCTCCTTTAAATGTATTTACCAATTTGGTAAGATTTTTTAATATGCCACTTAATTTAATATAAACTATATGTTGCATAAATATTCATTTAGGGCAGTGGTCCTCAAACTTGGCCCTCCAGCCGTTAAGGAACTACAAGTCCCACAATGCAATGATGGAGTCTGAAAGCCACAGTCAGGCAAATGCATTGTGGGACTTGTAGTTCCTTAACAGCTGGAGGGCCAAGTTTGAGGACCGCTGATTTAGGGGATAAAGTTTTCCTTTAAGTCTACTAGATAATCATGTAAACATGCTGATTTTTATTCCATTAAAGACTAATGATATTTTAGTTTGGTTCAGTTATAGGCTACTCATATTATTACAGGGAAAAAGTAAATAATTATTAAACATTTGTATTATTTGGATAAAATGGAGTCTATGGGAGAAGGCCTTTCCATAATTCTGAGCTGTCTACCTGTATTTGAGTGAAAAAATTATTATAACACTCTGCAGCTTTTAAAATAAATTTCATCCACCTTTAACAGAGCTATGAATTTTTATCACAATAAACAAGCAAACTAAAAAAAAAAAAATCTGAATTTTCTTAGTCTGTGTAGTGGAGATTAGAGGCACATTTCCATTAAGCATGCCTGCCATTAGGCTTTATTGAAATCCATAAAAGAAATCGTCATTTCTGATTACAGTCAATTTCTTTGATTTGTAGGAACAGCATTTTATCTTAGATTTGGTCTCCTACTTCGTTTTCCAAGTTTTAAGAGAATGTTGTAAACTTGAATTGATTTCTTCAGTTTCACTTTGTGAACAGCAGAAAGTACTGTAAGTAAGTTGCATAGCAGAGTGAATAATATAGGACAGACTGCATGTACTGAGGGAACTGGGTTTGGTTTCCGTAAAATCCTTTCTTTCTTGGACTGTGGAAACTGATCTAATGATATATTTTACATTCTGGCCTGTTAATTGCAAGGAAATAAGAGTGGAAAGTACTTTTGCTGGAGATCAGTGAGATGTGAGTGCTTTACTGATATATCTACCTCCACTGGCTGCTTAATACTGGCTTCTGGCTTATTTTCTGTAAAAGTAGAATTGATACATCTCCCACTATAATCCTTTGGGAAATAATATGCTATTCTGCAAACAAGTTTCCTGGTTAGTTGAGTAGGTACTGTAGGAGGATAATTTATTTCTCTGCCTAATTGCAAGAATGGCTCGATGAGTTGTTAGGCGAAGAGAAAATCATTGGCAGCCGAAAGAAAAATGTTAAACTCAAAGTGAAAGAGGACCATGCAAATAGCAAGTAATTATCCTGTGAAATACTGAACATGAAAGCACCAGAGATTAAAAGATAAAGAGATTTGTATTTTTCTGTACTGGAGATGACAACAATCATAATTAGAAGAGCTAGATTTGCTGCTGTCCAGCAATATATTGCTCATACTAAAGGTGGCCATACATGTGACAATCAGAGGCCCATTTCTCAAAGGTCAAAATTCGAATTCATGTGAATTGTTTTTAATTCAAATATACTCACAATTTGATTGGGAATTTATTATAAAAAATACATTTTTGAATGTCTAATATTCGATCGGATGGTTCCACCAAAAAATTCAAACCGCATGCGATTCGTATTCGATTACTACAATCGAGTTGTTCTCCTGAAAAAGAAACCTCAAATGTCAGGAAGGCTCTCCAAGAAGAATCTCCAAATGACTCAACTGACCTCTGCCATTAACTTGTGCATGAACTCGGCAGGTTTTAGGTGGTGAATATTCGAATTTCCACTGATAAATCTCACATTCAAACTTACATTCGAATTGGGGGGGGGGATTAAAATACGAATTTGTGAATTTTGAGAAATTTGACCCTTGCTAAATCTGGCCCTTACAGTCTTTCCTGTGACCGTTGGAATTCTACAGTAGTAAACTCTGGGAAAAAATGTTGTCTTGGCTGATAAAAGAGATGAAAGATATCCATGTCTTTTGCCAATATCTGTTGTCTCTTCTCCTGCCATACACTCAGCAAATATTGTAAAAAACGTTGTTTTGTACTATAATATCTGTGTGCTTGTGGTCACCCATAAAGCATATGGTATGGGATATGTTATCCAGGAACCGATTATCCAGAAAACTTCAAATTGCTATAGACCTATAGACTCCAGTTTAATCAAAACTAATTTTAAAAAATTATTCCTTTTTTTCTGTAATAATAAAATATTTTATACTTGATCATAATAATCCTTATTGAAGGCAGCACCATCATATTTCAATCTTTTAATATTATGGTGTTCTGAATTACAGAAAGCTCCATTGTCTAAAAAAACCAGTACCGGTCCAATACCTGTTCCAGATTCAGTGTTGTCTGCACATTTTTTTGTCCATAATTCATTAAAATGTTCTAGGATCTACTTCTTATGGATGATTTGGATTTGGAGTTCCACCATCAACACATGTTACCATTTCCCTGTATTACTGAGAAATACAGGGGTGAGATTCTCTGATCTGCCCAATCTCTGAGCAAAAGACGTATTTTAGGGGATGTTTTCAAATTAATCAATACTATAACCATTGGAATGTGAAATATAGAAATATAAAAGTATAATAATACAAAGGAAAGGAAGGGGCAGAAGTATTTTCACACTGCATGCCTGTACAGGTATGGGACCTGTTATACAGAATGCTAGGGACCTGGAGTTTTTTTTTGGATACCTTAAGTCTACTAGAAAATCATGTAAATATCAAATAAATCCAATAGGCTGGTTTTGCTTCCAATAAGGATTAGTTTTATCTTAGTTGGAATCAAGTACAAGCTACTGTTTTATTATTACAGAAAAAAAAGAAATCATTTAAAAAAATTTGAATTATTTGATTATAGTGGAGTCTATGGGAGACAGCTTTCTGGATAACGGGTTTCCAGATAACAGATCCCATACATGTATATGCTGTACTTCAACAGCTGAAGAATATAAAGGAATTCTGGTACAGGTGCTGCAGTGTAAATAAAGCTACAGGTCCACTGTATCACATTTTATTCAATGGATCTGCTTGTGTTTAATGTCAAGAATGCTCAGGAACTTTTTTCAAGATCTGCAAAAGTAAAATTCAGTGCATTTAGACCTTAATTTTACTGCATATCAGTGCATTTAGACCTTCACTGTCAGGTTCTGCAAATGTGAAATGGTTACTTTTATGTCTTTTTATGGATTGTCAACAAGCTCATGATTAGCTTCTTTATATGGTTTGTTTTGTATTTCTCAAAGTCTCTACTGCTTCCTCTCATCTAACAATAACACAATCTAAAGCCCTTCTGCTTGCACTTTAAGCACTGGATTTAGGATAAAGGTACATTTGGTCTCAGAACAGATGGATGTTTACAATGACGGATGTCAAAACCAAATCAGTTCATCATTTTTACTGCTTGTCTCTTTTATATGCCTCGCTGTGAACTCTGCTTGCACACTTTTTGGGATCTGGGATCAAAACAAAACACATGGCAGGAAAGGGCCACGAATGACCACTATAAAATAAAATATAAAGGTTCATGTTACCAAGGATATTAACTAATGGTTAGTCACTGTGCAATAGTGTTACAGGATTAATTTCATTCAATTACCCAGCTCAGACATTTCCTGTCAATTAGATATGTGGCTCAAGCTCATTGTATAATAGAATTTCAGAATAAAAAAAAATATTTTTTGCCATTGAAAATTGGTGCTGTACAATAGCATTGACAACATTTGTCCTGCTGAAGTTACCCATAGCCACCAATTGGTATTTTGCTCTAACTCAACATTTTGGAAACTCTTTGCCAATATTTTTGTCCTTTATACATTTGTACTAGGAAAGTATAATGGGCAGACACCTAAGAGAACAAGCAAACTCAGTCTGAAGTTCATGGAAGAGTTTATATACAGCTAGACAGCAGGCCCCTATGCATATTATTTCCATCTGTCTATAGGTGAACATCCCTTGCATGCATCATATTCTGCTGGAATACAAATGCATACACCACTAGGCTCCACCAGGACTAAAGAAGAACTAATGAAGACATAAGAATTAGTGATGGGCGAAACGGGCGCGTTTCGCTTCGCCGAAAAATTCGCGAATTTCCAGTAGTTTTTTACGCGCGTCGCGTCAAACGCGACGCATCGCGTCGTTTTTGACGCGCGGCGCATCGTTTCCGACGCGTCGCGTCATTTTCAAACGTCTGGGAAAAAAATGTTATCACAAAAATCTTTAATAGTTCGACAAAATTTTTTTTACAACTTTTGTGAGTTTCTGGCAGACAGGATATGATATCACTGACATAAGATTGAGGAGGATGTAGCTTCTTTTATAAGTTCGCCTGGTCTGAAGGGGTGAAGGAAACTCTGGTAAAAGAGATAACGTTCAGTAAAATTCACACTTTGGTGAATTTCCCATTCGACAGAGCAAAAAGTCGCCTGTGAACAAGTGAATTGTGCTGTACTCCGTTTAGTAAAATGATGATTTCTGATTAATTGTCGCTAGTGACGGCCACTTCATCCTTCAGTAAATCTGCCCCATAGGGTGTAAAGAACTTTGGATAAGTTGTGTTTTGTTAGCTTCAGTCCTGTCCCCCCCCTCCCCCAGGAGGGCAAGACAAATAATATTCAGCTAGACTATAACAGTATGCCTAAACACTGGTGCCATAAAAAAGCTAAAATAGAAGCAGCAAAATGAAACACCAACAGGGAATTTGGGAGAGAAGGATGGTGCTGTCTGTGTTTGTGTGTCAGGCACAGAAGGAAATATGTAGGATAATGGAGAAGCTGGAAAATGTATAAGGAATTTGAAGTAACCGTTAAACTTAAAAAATTTAATAAAAAAATGGGTAAATACGTAGGCTATGCAAAATAAAAAATGTTTCCAATCAGGGATAGACCGGGGCCCCTGCCGGCTATTCAAGGCCCCAGCTTCACCGTGCCTCCCTTCCCTAAGTTCCTCCCATCTTACATACTTGCCTCGCCTCCCTTCCCTAAGTTCCTCCCATCTTACATACTTGCCTCGCCTCCCTTCCCTAAGTTCCTCCCATCTTACATACTTGCCTCGCCTCCCTTCCCTAAGTTCCTCCCCATTTTACCTATTCTAGTGCAGCCGGGTGCACGATCGCTGATGACGTCACTGCTTGGCGCCAAGTACTACTGTGTGTCTATTAGTCAATTTTTATTTTTACACTGAACGGAGCCCAGGCCATGGCTCTAGGACACTGTACTAACTCAATGAAGGCCAAGCTCCCATTAATCCATCTTTAGCCGGGATGAAACTTCATAGGGAACTATTGTATGAGTGGAAGGGAAGACGACCCAACCAAATAACTTCATTGTAAATAAATGAATGCAAAGCTGGCCTAAATGCACAGATTCTCTACATATCCACCTCTGTCTGGATGCTCATATAGGAGTGATAAAGGAGGCAAATAAAATTACTGTGCATGGCAAAAAATTTGCATTCTTTTAAGTGATATTTCAGCTTGACTCTTACCCGTGTCCTTATATGAGCTTCTTGGGAAGTTTGCAGCTCATTTTAGGAACTTTCTGTATTCTTTGCTGGCATATATTAATTACCTGTCTGGCAGTGCAACATTTCGAGTATATGATGCTTGTCAAGGTAAACAGAACATTAAGGGCATTGTCATTATTTCTTGAGTGTTTCTTGTGAACAGAATTAGAAGTAATGACTAAATCCCTATTTTAAGATGCAGCCTCAGAAATGCAACTTCAACTGTGTCCCAAATTTGCTCTGTAATGATATTAATTTAACTTGAATCTGTGTCACAGTTAATTATTTGACGAGTTAGCACAATGCACCAGACAATTTATCCCCTTCATAGCTGTTTGACGCAGTGGAAGTGTATGGGTAATCCAGGGAGACTGGCTGATCCTGTGTACTTCAGTTTGTTGGTTTAGCTGGAATGCACCAGCTTTAATTTAACCTTGTGGTGATTAATTATAGTTTGCACAGCCTTTATAACAACTGATATACTGTGCAGTATAAGATGTGGCCAAATACCGAACTGAATCCTATTTTGACTATGCAAATTAGGGGTGGAAAAGGAAAAAAATTGAACTTTCTTTACTTCCTTGTTTTGTGAAAAGTCATGTGATTTCCCTCCCACCCCTAATTTACATATGCAAATTAGGATTCTGATTCTGTTAGCCCAGACACAAATCCTGGATTCTGTGACTCGCAAATTTTTTCGCCAATTCTTAAACTTTGTTGGAAATTTGCGAATTTTTCGGAGAAGCGAAACGGGTAGATTCGCCCATCACTAATCAGTACGCTCCTGTATATCATTCTGTCGACTTGTGCACCTTGGAGCCATGTAACAAATACCACAAAGCTTCAATTTACTCAACCAGTAAAAAGGTTTAACATAGATTCACTAGTTTCTATGCACCAATTTCTTTCCAGTGGACTTTACCAAGTTTTGTTACACAGGAAATCACACAAAAGGTGAAGCTTTTAAGCTTCATGAGTTTTGAATGAGCAGATTTATCAAGGGCCAAATAGTAAATTCAAATTATAATTTGAATCTTTGAGTGTCCAAATTCACACATTCAAATTTTGATCCCCCATTCAAATGTAAATTAGAATGTGAGATTTATCACATCTTGACCATGGAAACAGTCCCAATTCGAATATTCACCACTAAAACCTGCTGAGTAGTGATGGGCGAATAAATTTGCCAAGTGCAAATTTGCAGCAAATATCAGTGTTTCACCATCAGCGAATCAATTACTAAACTGCAGTGAAAATTTGCTGGCGAAAAATCCACTGCTACAAATAAAAATCATTGTGCGTCAGAATAGTCACATGCATAAAATTGTCACACATTAAATTATTCACACTCTCGTTGACTTTAATGCATTTGGACAAAATATTCACATGTATAAAAATTGTTGCTCGCGTCAGAAATGATGCATGTCAAAATTATTTTGACGCCCATTGACTTCAACGTGTTTTGTGAATCTATCACCATTTTGTGAATTTTTCCGGTAAATTCGCAAATTTTTGGTGAAGCAAAACGGCCCAGATTCACTCATCAATACTGTTGAGTTCATGTAAAAGACAATGTTTATCTATTGTAGAGTGCTCAAACACTTGGGGGCAGATTTACAAAATTCACGTGAATAATTTGAAGTTCGATCGAATTCCGATCGTACGATTTTATCTGATATTTGAACATGCAAATTTGGCCACTTTGATAATGGAATATACAAAATTCGAGCTGTCTCAAATATTTGATAATTTGACCATTCGAAGATCGTAGTACTTTATAATTTTATTCGACTGCCTACTTCGCCAGATTGAACCTACCGATTTGCAATAGAAGCCTATGGGAATCCCCCATAGGTTTTTTTTGCCCTGCTCGAATACCATTCATATGATCGAATGCCTCGATAGTTCGAATTGTACAAATTTTTTGAACGATCGAAGGAAATTTCACAATTTTTCATGAAATTGAACGATCGGTATTCGATCGTACGATTTTTTCGAGAGATCGAATAGCGAAGAAAAAATAGCCTAAAACTATTCAATAAGCATTCGATAGTTGGATGCTTATCGAATTTCGGCCAAATTTAAGGGCTAAAAGCCCTTGAATTCGTGAATAATGATAAACTTGCCCCTTAGTAGTACATCCTGTAGTATACTTCATAGACCAGTTAATAACCTTGCAAAAAGAAACAAAGTGTATTAAAATCATATAGATTGAAACAATTACATTGAACCAAATGCAGTAATCGCTGTATCATGAAACAGCCCAGATTCGCCCATCACTACTGCTGAGTTAATCTACGAGTCAATAGCAGAGGTTCGTTGAGTCATGTAATGATGTTAATAGACGTGTAATCCCTTTGTCAAATACATCACATATTTCTTACCAATGCAGGTCCTGAGTCCCCTTTGGGATCCAGGAATAAACCTGTGGGTGGCTCCATTAGGAAAACATTTAAACACACACAGTACTGTGTAACAAATATCTTTATGTAAGAGAAAGGCAAAGTAAAATACATTTACATATTAATTGACCCACTACCATGGGAGTGTATTCAGTCCAAATCCAGGCCCTCCTTTCCAGCTACTCCTTTGGCAGACAAAGAGCCTGGCTCTAGGACACCCTGTAGCTACATAGGCAGGGGATTTCCAAACATGTTGTTCAGGATTTCAGAGGGATAATCAAATATGATCAACATTTTCAGATTGGAACCATTTGATCAAATATTAGCCATTCTATTTTGCTCTTAAATAACTTCCCAGTTGAATTGTGAGTATATTCAAATAAAAAAAAAATCACACGAATTCGATCTTTGATAAATGGGCCTCTTAGTTTGCATTTTTATGACATAAAATTAAATTAACACATAGGGGCAGATTTATCAAGGGTTGAAGTGAAAATTCAAATTAAATTAAATTTTTTTATTCGAAGTACTGTCTCTTTAAAAAATTTGAATTTGATCCTTCGCCACCTTAAACCTGCCAAATTGCTGTTTTAGCTTATGGAAGACCTCCTAGAACCTTTATGGAGTCTTTGACTTAGATTTGAGAAGTCAAAGTTTTATTTTGTGAAATTGTTCAAATCATTCAAACTCAATTGGAAAACGGTCCATTTTCGATCGAAAAAACACTTCAATTCTTAGGCCGAATTTCGATTTTTTTTTTTCAATCCGAAATTCGACCCTTGATAAATCTGACACTTACTTTTATGTGCCCCTTGTTGTTTTATTTCAACCTTTATGACCTCGTATGTAAAGCAAAACCAATAAGGCACTTACAAATACAGGAGGTATTTTATTGGGTCCAAATATAGACAATAGGTTTTGCCTGGGTAAGCCATCACAGCACCAACGGAGCATGACTTCCTTGATGGTACGCGAGGGCTCACCAAAGTTATCTCTCCCAGGACACAAGTTTATGTACTCATTTTTACGTCATACAGGGTGTGATACAAAGACATATATATACATTTTATCTTATAATAACAGACTACTCCTTGTACTTCTATGCCTAGAATATTTGCTTAGCATTACATTTTACAGAAGGTATTGCATAAGTTTCATGGTTCCAGCGGTCTATAGAAAGCTGTTGGCTATAGATAACCACTGGTGGTGAAGTCAGTTATTGAGCAACATCCCTACACTGGGCCCCAAGAGACATATTAACACTATGGTTTTAGAATTATCGAGTAAGCAATTTAGCACTATAGCCTTCTATCATTCCTATGGATAACCACTGTCTTACAGATGACCTTATACCCATAGTCTATCCTGTCTTAGGCCTTTGGCATTGTGGCATCAGAGCATATGGGGGACTTAGATAATAGATATAAATCCTATATTGTTTGATTACACTCTTGACACTAGCCATTCACCTGTCAACGGAAAGACTGTTCTCATACAAATGTGGTAATATAAATATGGCATATAGAAAATATATCAACACCCTTAACTTCAAATTCTGTTTAACATGGAATTGCTAGGGTCACTGGTTTTAAACTTGTTGACTGATGCTACAGTTGTTATAGGTTTAAATGTAGGAAAGGGTGAGGAATTGACCTGTATGTGTTCTTTTGGTTTGTGTTTGTTACAATATTGCATATTTCGGATTATATTTGTAGGAATGGACAACATTTTATGAATTTTCCCTAGCAGACGTGGGTGCAGCTTATGACATTATTGACAGGCTTTTTGAAGGTAAGTTAAAACACTGCATTGTGGTTTGTATGATGTGTTTATTACACAATCCACATGCGAAATGAGCTAGTCTCTTGAAAGCATACTAATTTCATGTGTTATTTTATAACAACTGCAGAATTATGATGATACTTTATAGAGATTGTTTATAGTTCAGTCCCTGCCCCAGTGGATCTTACATTCCAAGGACCCTGTCACACACACACACTGTACTACTGTACTATTGGTGAGTTTTATTTGGAGCCATGTTTTTGGAAGGTGGGAAAGAACCATGCATTGATGACTTAATAAGAAGAGCAGACCACCAACAATGGGTAAATTGTCTGTAGAAAGGGACAAATGAAATAATATAAAATGATAATGGCACTCCCCAAATTCCTTCCCTACATGCATGCATAGACAAAAACCTAAGCCAGGTGGGTACATGTGGATATGATTTTGGCCCTTATAATGTCATATCAAATTATTTTCACAGAATGACAAAACCCTTCTGCCAAAGAATAAAGGGTTAATATCAGTTAGGAACAAGAAATAGAATTGGATCTACACACCCTGACTATATTTTAGTAGCATTTGTTAGACTACAAAGCTTGCCAACTGTTGGACACAGGAAACTGTTACTTGTGTTTTCCAGTAATTCTTGCATCTGCTCAGATGTAAGTGACCATGTATGGCAATTCCGTGTACATCTTCCTTATAGTGAAAGCTCTGTAAAATGTATATAAACTTAGTCAAATGGGTGTGACATTTGAAGCTCTCCATGCCATGCTAAGGGTGACATTGTGACAAGCTTCCCAAGGCTCCAATGTTTTGTCTAATAAATAAATCAGTTATTCTGAAGAACCTTCTTTGTCTTGGAGTCATGTAAATAATAAGATTCTGGTAGGAAATTTACCAATAGCATACTATCATGAATGGCACCCTAAATTCAGAACGAGTGCTAGGCTCCCTGGTCTTGGCTCTTGCTTCTGCCTATAACAGCAGCCTTTCACCTCAAGGGGAGCCCTTGGCTGATTGGATGCTGCCAAATCTCATCTCAAACCCTTCTATCTTGCTGCTCCCAACCTCTGGAATTCCATCCCTGAATTCCTCCATAAGGAATCCTCTCTCAACCTCTTCAGGGAAAAATTAAGAGCCTACCTTTTGGAGAACTTGAACATTAGCCTAGTTTTGTGCCTACTGACTATGCTTTACCATGTGCACTTTTTCATCCTGTATGTTAGCCTCCCATCCACTTAGACTGTAAGCTCTACGGGACAGGGACCTCCTTCCAACTATGTCTCTTACCACATAACACTTAAGCTCTTTGTCCTAAAATTCTTTATATATTTATTATATGATTTGTCTCCCCCTTGTATATTTTTATATTTACTGTATTGTACATTTATACACTGTACAGAGCTGCAGCTCCTTAACAGCACTTTACAAATAAAGTTATACACACATACATACATACAGTGTTAGTGCCCAATGTTTCAAGTGTGCTATTGTGAAGCTTACAGGCCACATTATTATTATTATTATTATTATTATTATTAATAATAATAATAATTATAAAAGCAAATCAATGTATTAACAAACAGAGAGGCTTCCAGCACAAGTATATACACTGCAGTTGGAAGGAAGTTATAATTTATTTCTTACTTGTGTAAGGAACAGGTAATCCTCTCACTACAGTACAGCTTTGGCCTAAGAAATCTAGCCCTGTAATTGCCTATTTTCATCTCCTACAAGCATTATCTCAGGAATCATTCTGCATTAAATAGATGATCAGAATATGGCTGATTAAACCTTAAATCTTCTGGTTACAACTAATATATGTATGTAAGAATTTCAGCAGCTTTATTCTCTCATTGGAGTTTTAATATGCACCCATTTTTATACAGCAGTTGATGAGATGAGATAATGTAACACACAGAGGCACATTTATCAAAGGTTGAATTTTGAATTCATTCGAGTTTTTTTTTTAAACTCTCCTAAACTCCCATAAATTCGAAATCCAACCAATTGAAATTTATTAATATAATCAAACTTTCTCAGCTCGGATTAATTTAAACGGCACGAAAACTCGAATCGAATTCAATTCGAATTAGAAAAACTCGAATTAAAAGAACTTGTCAGAAAGGCTGAAAACATCACCAAATTGATCCCTGGACCTCTCCCACTGACTTATACATTAATTTGGCAGGTTTATGGTGCTGAATAGTCAAATTAAAGTTCTTAAAAGGCCAGAGTGTGATAAATCTCGAAATTCAAATTAAAACTCGAATCGAGTTTGGATAATTCACAATTTGAATTTGAGAGTTTTGACCAAAACAAAATCAAAAATTTGAATTTTTACTTCAACCCTTAATAAATATGCCCCATAATATATTGTTCTTCATGAAAATAACCATAGAGCAATGTCTTTTGTTATTCATTCCATGTTGACAGGAAATGTTTCAAATCATTATCCAGTGAAAGGAAAGAGCACGAATAACTGACAAGGAAAAGTAGATTTTTGAGTGGTTTGGTACATATATCTTCTGATCTTCAAGCACATTGTAGGGTTTCTGGAAAACACAGGTTTCTTGCATTGCCTTAAAGAAAAAAAAGAAACAGTCTCTATTTAAAGTGGGACTCTAGTGAACTTTGTTTCTCCAACACAGGGTGCTTTAAGAGCAACTAAAAATACTATGCCATATTTTGTTCCTGTATCTTGCTTTCTCTGTTTGCTTTAGGCGCTGATCCATGAAAAATATTGGTATTTATATTTTTTTCACATGAGACAAATGCAGCTGAGAGACTGAAGAAGAATGGCAGGAGAAAGGCATTCTAAAAAACTAACTAATAGTAAAGTTTTATATATATTTTTTGAACAGTTCTTGCATTCCCTTCAACCCACTTAGCACTGGTAGGGGGGCAATATAAAACAAAAAAAAAACTACAGTTGCACCTAAACAAAGTGTAGCTCTCACCAGGTGCCCTTTAAAAACCAGTTGCAAAAATTTGCCAAATTAAAATTGGGGTGTTCTGTGCACCTGGCATATGGTTTGTTGTACATTGTTCATGAAAATTCCAGAAATTGTAAATGTCTGAAGAAAAAGCTCTTGCGTATTGCCCAATGCACACCATAATAACCAAGGGTCCAAAGACCAATAGATTAACTATAAATCAATTTACAACAATATGTACTCATGACTTCAAGTTTATTCAAGTTGTTTCCAAAATTGGTTTTGTTTGGATAGTGTTTTTTTTAAAGGAAATGTGTCTGATCACAGCTTCCCCAAAAGAATCCCAGCCTGCCTTTTGCTGGCTATTTATTGATTTCCTCTGTATGGACAGTGACATTTTTAGACTGGAATTTCAGGTTCACTGAAATCTATTTTAAAATGCTCTACTATTTCAGGAAACATCTTAAGAGGCTTTTTTTCTAAATGAAAGGTTATAAAAAGTTCAAAAGGTATATAGAAGTATATCTCCTCAGAGGATGGGAATGGCCACTGTTTGTGATTATTTTTTTTTTTCTTAAAATAAAATTTAATTATTTAAAAGGTATTTGTTATTTTGAAACCCAGAAGGAAGGTCAGTAAAGTACCTAGCAAATTGTGGCTAGCATTAGCCACTTTCCACCTTAATAAATCTAACTAGAGTGAACCACCTCCCTGCAAAAAAAGGCCTGGAATCGGACTGGCCCACAGGTATACCAGGAAAACTCCCGGTGGGCCCAAGTGCCAGTGGACCATCTTGCTTCTAACCATTAAGCCTATTTCATGGTCATTCCCTATTTCTTTATGGGAAAAATGCACAGTAATGTAAAAATATAGTACATAGATATAAAAAACTAGGATAATAAAGAGGTTGAGTGATGAAAGGATGAATAATAGTTTGGAAAGTGGGCCCACGGTCCATCTGACATCCCAGTCTGACATTGCTTGGCGCACTTCGATCCCCATTCTCCCACACACTTTCTATCCCACCTCAGCCCTGCCCACATTCAGCCTCCGCCCCGCCCACTCCCCACCCAACTTGCATCCCACTTCCTTGTTGCAGGTAAGAGGGCAGCTAAGGAGGAGGGATTTTTTTTTATTAGTTATAGAGGAAGCAGACCCCACAATCTGGGCCTCCCTCAGCACTGGGCCGACCTGGCCAGGCTCCCTAGGCAGCCTGGCCAGTCAAAGTGCCCAATAGGCAAGTGTGCATGTGCGAAAACCCACATACGGCAGGAATTTTAAAACTTATTTTTACCCATCATTCTTTGCTGTAGCCATTGCCAACAGGAAAGAGATCTGTAACTGTTGCTGACAGGATTTTTTAGCATCTGCTGCAATAGCAACAGTTTAAGCTCAGAGGCATATTATTGGTAGCGGGCATCACAGTCCAAGGATTCGTCAATCTTAACTTTTTAGGCATGGGGTTTGGTTTCATTTGGATTGGCTACATTAAACTGTGCATTTATATAATGCCAATAGAAACTGGTATGATTTCCTGTTCATATGATTCTATTGGCAGAAGGGTTTGTGACTGGATGAATGAAGTATTGGTTTATATGATGCATACATGTTTGATTGGTGTTACTCTTTTAATGTTGTTGGATGGTATAATCATAAGTCAATTATGTTTATGAGTTTTGAAGATCCATTTCTGGCCATAAATGTCACAGTAAAAATTGCCAAAATAACCGCCATAAAATAAGACTAATTTATAGCATAAATAAACTTAATTTGTCACCAGAAAATTCGCAACTCACTAAAATTACCACTAACGTAAGCTGGTTCATTAACGCAGTTACCTCAAGTGATCGTAAGTCTTCTGGTTCATGTAGTGTGAGATTCCTAACCAAGGGTTATGTAACAATAATAATTTTGCCCAAAATCAATTGAAAAAAAGTGTCTACAAAATCTCAGTGGATGAAAATCTACATTCATAAATTATTTATTAAAAGTGGTTTATTGACCAAGGTATGGGGCATGAATATGTAAAAAGCAAGCTGTACGGAAACAAAATGTTGCTGTTCAGAGGATACTGGAATGCTGGGAAAACAATGCATTTTGGGTTAAGAAACTCCACAGTTCGCATTTTACCCTATATTGGTAAATGGAGCCGAATGTAAGTCTGTAAAATGTAGGTACAGGTAGGGGATTCTTTATCCAGAAACCCGCTATCCAGAAAGTTCCAAATTACAAAATGGCCATCTCCTGTAAACACCATTATAATGAAATAATCCACATTTTTTAAAATTATTTCATTTTTCTCTGTAATAATAAAACAGTAGCTTGTACTTGATCCAAACTATATTATTAATCCTTATTGGAAATTAAACCAGCCTTTTGGAGTTATTTAATGTTTACATGATTTTCTAGTAGACTTAGGGGCAGATTTACTAAGCTAGGGTGAAGGATTGGAATGCAAAAAATTAGATTTAAAAATTTTTTTTGAGCTAATTCGACCATTGAATTTGCAAAATTCGATCAAATCGAATGATTCAAATGAATGAATAAATCGTATGATTCGAATAAGAAAATCATTCGACCATTTGATGGTCGAAGTACTTGCCCTTTAAAATTTTATTTGATTGCCTACTTCGCCAGATTAAACCTACCGAGTTTCTATATTTGCCTATGGGAAGCTCTAAGTTTTTTTATCGAGTAGAAATCATCTGATTTCTTGAAAAAAATAGTTTGCATTGAAATCGAACGTTTAGTACGTTTAATAGTGGCAAAATAATACAAATTCGATATATAAATTTTTCGGATTTTACTTCGGGAAAAATTTGCGGGTTTTTAACCCTCAAAATTTTACCCTTGATAAATCTGCCCCATAAAATATGAAAATACAAATTACGGAAGGATCAGTTATTCGGAAAACCCCATGTCCTGTGCATTATGGATTATAGGTCCCATACCTGTACAAAATTCTGTTGGGTAGCATAAATGCCATACATGAATAAAGCAAGAACACACTATTACTCATTATATATAGTAAATATATAGTGAAATAATAACGTAAATAATAACAATAATAATATCATACCATCATGCAATAATGTGATTGTTATAGAAGTTAAGCTTTGTACAGTCTGGGATTAAACTACTAACCAAGACTATGGTCTCCATGCTGCCATTCTTTTGCCATTTTCATTTAAGTTAATGAAAAGTGCTTAAAGGGCAAGGAAAGGCAAAGAAATAAAATTCCATTTTTACTTTCTTTAATGAAAAATAAATCTATCTCCAATATACTTCAATTAAAAAATGTGTACCGTTTTTATAAGAAACCTGACTGTATGCAGTAAATTCTCCCTTCATTTAGTGCTGTGGATAGGAATTGTCAGACGGTCCCTAACTTCTGGCAGTGAAACAATCATACTTATGAACAGCAGGGGGAGCCCCTGCCTTACTTACCAGCCATGCAGAACTCAAGCAGCTTTGTTTTTTGATCAATTAGCACGATCCCTAAGAAGCCCAGACCACACTGAGCATGTGTATGTAGTCTAGTCTTGCAAAGATGTATAACAAAGTTACAAGATGACAGCCCCCTGTGGCCAACTTTGAAAGCATAAATCATTTGTTTGATTAGGCTTGTGGTGCAGTAAGTTCATGTTTATGTTTAGTATACAAAATACAGCATTTCTACCCTTATTCTATTTTACACTTTCCTTGCCCTTTAATATAAAAGAGTGAACTTCTATAAAAAATCTTCTAGACTGAAAAAAATCAATTCTGCTTCCAGACTCTCCTTTCATCTGCAAGGTCATGAAAAGCTTATATGTACCCTTTTCACACAGTCTTTGTTGGTTGATGTTCTGAAACCATTATCACTCTTATCTTATTGTGGGATTTATGTGTAACAGCTTTGGAGATCTGGCAAGTGATGATTTGTGAGTCACTGGCCATTTGATGGAGTCTATTCTGGAATATTGAAACAATCAACCAAAATATTGGACTTTTTTTTTTTATTTATTTTTCAGTATAGCCTCAGAAGTAGAAGTATTCACTATTAGAACAATGGTTGTCAAGATGCTTTTTTCACTGCTGAGGTTTTTAATAAAATTAAACCAGAACAGTTGGAATGTTTTGAAAAATGTATTACCCTATTCTACATATTATTGCTTGATTTTCACTGGAGAAGAGGACACTTAGGGGGTTATTTATTAAAGGTTGAATGCCAAAAACTCAAAATATTTACTATAAAATCTGTATTTCTAGTGAAAAAAACACATTTTTTGAGATTTATTATACCTCGAGGATGGAAAAAATCAGAAAATCCCAGGCCTGCCGAAGTTGTATATAAGTCAGTGGGCGAAGTCCTGAAGATATCCTTATCTGTGACAGGTTTTGTGCAAAAATGTGATGATTTAATGGTTTTTGGGCAAAAACCTGAAAAAAAGTTTTTGGGAGGAAAATCCAAAAAAATGTGTACGATTCAAATTTTTGTATGTTTTTTTTCTAGTTTTTGCCTGCACTGGACATTTTTGGGAAAATGGGTTATTGAATAAGGGGATTTGGTTGGAGTATACTTCAGAAAATAATGAGATAAATAAATGACCCCCTTAGTACAGGTGTAGTGATACAATTACTGCATTCCTGGGCGGCAAGGAGCTCTACTAGCATTATCTGTCAGACATGCATATGCTTGATCCTTTACAGAGCAGCCTACTGTACATCTCTGTGCAGAGGGATAGATGATTAGTAGTGATGGGCGAATTTATTCGCCAGGGGCGAATTCCCGCGATTCGCGAAAAGCCCACAGAAATTCGCTAGCGAAAATTCGCCCAAATAAAACGAGTCGCACGTCGTTTTTGACGCGACGCATCGAAAACGACACGGCGCGTGACGAAAATGACGCGACGGAAACGACGCCACGCCCGTCAAAAACGACGCGCGACTCGTTTCGCAAATTTTTTCGCCAATTTTTCGGCGAAGCAAAACTGGTGAGATTCGCCCATCACTAAGGATTAGACCCTTGGCATCATCATTATTATTCTTCATGTATATAGCTTTGACATATTCTGCAGCACTTTATAGTTCATACACCATTGACATCTGTCCCTGTTCCAGTGCAGCTTGCAATCTATGGTCCCAGTGATATTCACACAGACTGTGGTTAGATTAATCACATATCAACTAACCTGTATGTATATTTGTGTGGGGAAAAAGCAGAGGGA
>CM044434.1:149095329-149105730 GCA_024363595.1 Xenopus borealis
ATTTTTGACATTAGGACTTTAAGGGGCACATTAACCAAGGGCCGAAGTGAAAATTTGAATAAGAAAAAAAAATCGAATTTCGAAGTACTTTTTGGCTTCTTCGTCTATCGAATAGCCCAAAGTTCGATTTAAATTGAAATTTGAAAATTCTGATTTCGAAGTACTGTCCCTTTAAAAAAATTTTAATTTAACACTTCACCACCTAAAACCTGCCGAATTGCTATGTAAGCCTATGTTTTTTAATATTTTTTCCTGGAACCTTTAAGTAGTGTTTTTGAATTTTTTTGAAATTTGAAAGGAATTGAACGATGCATTCAAACGATTCGAATGATTTTTATTCGATCAAAAATGCCCTTAAAATTAAAAAAAAAAATATTTCTGTTTAATTCTCCTTTAATCTTGTGTTTTCATATGGTTTTGGAAATACTCGTTGCCTTAAAATATCCTTTTATTTTGCAATGGGAGTACATTATTCACAATATAACAACTCTGATTTCATGTGTGTGAGTGTGAAGTGCAGCAAAATGTTTATTAATATGGTCAGTGGCCTGAACAACTTGCCAATACAATGATCTTATTGTGCACCTCAAACAAAATTTATAGATGCATGTACAGTTAGCTTAAGACAAATCACTCCCCTTGGCAAGTTCTATGCCGCATAGACCAATATCCAGTAAATCTGCCATGGCATAATGAATTCTAACCCACACATGCAGAATGTACAGGCTGTGTGTTACAAATGCAGCTTTTGCTTGGCAAATGAAATGATTTCCACATGTCCAGGAATGCTGAGAAGGTAGTACAGGTATGGGATCCATTATCTGGAAACCAGAAAGCTCTGAATTGTGGAAAGGCTGTCTTCCATTGACTCCATTATAGTCAAATAATCCAGATTTTAAAAAATGATTTCCTTTTTTCTCAGTAATAATGAAAAAGTTGCTTGTACTTGATCTAAACTAAGAAATAAGTCATCCTTATTGGAAGACTTTTGGGTTTATTTATGTTTAATTGATTTTCTAGTAGACTTAACGTATGAAGATCCAGATTACAGATAGATAAAGAAAACCCTAGGTCCCAAGCATTCTGGATATCATGCCCCAAACCTGTAAATATTAAATACCAACACATACTCCCTTTCAACTGCAACAGTGTGGTAGTCTATAAAACAAAATGCTGCATTATGGGGAGAAAAACATGGCAATTGAGCATTGCTTACTGCAATTGTGGATATTAAAGGAGAATCCAACCCTAAATTAGAAAAAAAACTGCCACCCCTCCCTCCTCCACCCAGCCTGTGTTACCTCTGGCAAATGCCCCTACCATTTTACTTACCACTCGGTGCTGATTCAGTCGTCGGACTTCACGGGCGCCATCTTCTTTTCTTTGGAAATCTTCAGAATCAAAGTTTTGGCACTCCATTTTGAATTAAGAGAATTAAGGTCATCTCCCCTAGAATGCAATTTATACAAAAAATTCAGATTAAAAAAAAAAAAATTGTCTTGATGGGAACCAAACTGCATGAATCCATATTGGTGGAAAGGGACATTTAGGGGCAGATTTTGTTAAGGGTTAAATTCTGAAGTTATGTGAATTTTTTTTAACTCTAATACATTTGAATGTACTCACAACTCGAATGGGAAGTTATTTATGAAATAACGCAGTCTAATATTCAATCAAATGCAAATGAAATGCAAATGACCCAAAAATTTGAATCAAATTCGAATCGAGAAAAATGAAGATCAGGAAGGCAATTAACATCTTCAAATGGTTCAACGAATCTCTGCCATTGACTTGTAAATGAACTTTGCAGGTTTTAGGTGGTGAATATTAAAATTAGAACTGTTTCCAGGGTCGAAGTGTTTATTCAAATTCCAGTTGCTGTTTTGAAATTAGATTTTTTGAGTTTTTACAAAAAAAATTCAAGAATCTGAATTTACAATTCAGCCCTTCATAAATCTTCCCCAAAATATATAAGCACGTATGATTAATTAAAAAGTCACTATATATGGATAAGGTACATACAAGTTTAGGATCTGGAAACCCAGTTACCAGAAAGCCCTGAATTATGTGAAGCCATCTTCCATAGACTCCATTTTAACCAATTCATTCATATTTTTAAAAAGTGTTTCCTTTTTATGTATCTGTAATAATAAATCAGTAGCTTGTACTTGATGGTAACTAATCTGCATGAATCCATATTGCTGGCAAACGATCCTTTTTGGGTTATATAATGTTTCAATGATTTTTCAGTTGACTTAGCTTATGGTTTTCCAAACTACAGAACAATCCTTTATCTGGAAAACTCCAGGCCCCAAACATTCTGGAAATGAGGTCCCAAACTTGTATTTCAATTGCAGCTCTAAGTAAACTGAATGTGGAAAAAATATACTGAAAGCTTTGAATTTATTTGAGTAAAATAATGAGATGGAAATCCCTTTCTGCCATGATGAACCCTGTGCTCCCTTAAAACAAGTAGATGGCAGTAGTGTACTTATAAATACATTTAGCATTTAAGTCATCATTTCTCCAGCAAATTCTGATTAAAAAGAATCTTTTCATCTTAAATCCTTTAATATTTGTATAAGGGCATGGAGTTTAATTTTCATTACATTGGTGGTAAAGATATTCAGGCTTTGTTGCAATTATGGTGTATGAGATCATTAAATAAATATACAATTATTATATTGTATTTTGTTTGTAAGGCAGCTAATAGTAAGCTCTGTCTTTTCCCATTGCATTTTTTGTTTGTCATATTCCCCATGAATGTTTTCATCACAATTTTACATATTGTAAAACATATCAGCGTGCCTTTGATGCCATCGTTCTCCTAGGGGCAGATTTATTAAGGTTTGAATTGGAAATTAGAATTCTAATATTCGACTTGGATTTTTGGTCAAAACTCAAATTTGAATTGGGAATAATCCAAACTTGAATTTGAATTTCTCATAGCTGGACCCTCTGAATAATTTGAATTTGACTATTTTCCACCTAAAACTTGTCAAGTGGGATGAGAAATGGGAGAGGTCCAGTGACTAATTTGAAGATGTACAGATGCAGTCACTTTGGATTGTGTGTTAAATGCGTCGTGACTTAACTCATCTATCTCATTTATCCCACTTAGCACAGAATATTGTGTCACAGCATCCCATCCAATTAAAGAGTTCACCATTGAAAACAATGGAGCTCTGGTATGCTAATGAAAAGTTTAAATGCATTAAATGAGTTAAGATAACTTTAGATAACACAGTTTCTTCAATTAGCCCTGAGTCACGACGCATTTAACTTACAAATCCAAGTGACTGCATCTGTAATAGCCTTCCTGACATTCAAGTTTTTTTTGGAGAAAAATTCAATTTGAGTTTAGTTAGATGCGATTCAAGTTCGATTCAAGTTTTCGGCCCAGTAATATTAGTTCGAGTTTTAGATATACATGTTTTTTCTTAAATTAGATACTATTTGAATTTCAAGGTAATTCGAGTTTAACATTCAACTTCTGATTAATCTGCCCCCATTTACAGTTTTTTACCAAATAAAACTTTCTATATTTACTACTCATAGAAAAGACAATAGGTTATGGTGTTATGGTTATATGTTATGGGTGCATCAAATCCACACTTTTTTTTTATTAGTCTTGTTCAAAACATTATTCCTAATCTCAGCACTTCTGCTATGACTTGACTTCAGATACTGGAAAGGATAATTCTGTCACCCCTGCAGAGTAAGTGTCTCTGACATGAAACGCGTCAGGCATGAATAGTTTATACTAATAAAGACTCCTACTTTTTATTCTACATTCTTCTGATCCATGTGTGACCTTTGAGTGCCTTGTTCCAACTTTTTGTTTTTATACATGGTAAATCAGCTCCCCTGAGCTGAGGGCCTGGGGCCACCTTCTCCATTTGGTGAGTCTTTCTATTGGTAAAGTTTATGCTTGGATATTTATGTCTATTTTGCACGGACCATATCCCTTTAATGATATTCCAACATGAAAAATCATATTGAAGTCAGGGGCCAGATCACTTTAATGATATTCCAGTAATTCAGATAAATTGAATCTTTTTAAAATATAATATAATTTATAAAACTTTGCAGATTAACAATAATTTCAAGCATTTCCCATTTATTTGGATGTGGTCCCTAAAAGCTTATTAAAAAACATTTGCTAGATAAGTAAATAAAAATAGAAATAGTATCTTTTCCTTTTGTTTATACAGCCACCTGTACAAGGCCTGGAACAACAGGATTTTGCAAATTTAAATTATGGTATTTATAGCTTTTCCTTCCTTAGCTTTGTTATTCTTATCTTTAGCATTTTCCTGTCCTGCTCTATAGAAGCTTGTCATAATAAAAAGGCACTGCACTAATAGATTAAATAGATATTGCAGATCAAGTGAAAGGTGTATAAAATATCTATAATCTGTCTATCATCTATCTATCTATCTATCTATCTATCTACCTATCTATTATCTATCTATCTATCCATCTATCTATCTATCTATCTATCTATCTATCTACCTAGGTATGGGATCTAGAAACCCATTATTCAGCTCCTCTGAATTAAAATGTCTTTTAGCAGACTTAAAATATTGAGATCCAAATCATGGAAAGATCCAGAAAACCCCATGCATTACAAATATTATTCCTATACCTGTATTAAAATGATTAGATAAGATAATATATCTATTAATGATAGATAAGATTTATATACTGTAGATCAGGGCTGTCCAAGTGCTGGCCCCCTTGTGTGGCCCTCCATGAGAGTCTGCCTGCTGTGTCTGATTACCATGTATAAGATTTAAATGGTATCACTACAGAGATGAACGGGCCCCTGCATTGTTTAAACCTCAAATTCAGAGTAATCCCCTGTATTGTTCACACTTGTGATCCCTCTGCATTGTTCACACTTGTAACACCTCTATTGTTCACACTCCTAAAGCCCTGTACTGTTCACACTTGAGACCCAAACTGAAACTGCCCACATTGTTCACCTGTTCACACTTCATACAAAATGCTAATGAGCACCAGCACTGTGTCACTGTATGCAGTACATCTTAGAGTGGTCATGATGGGGTTCCCTGTCTCATTCTCTTTTCTGCCTTCTCTATGCTCCCTGTGTATGCCATATTCTGCTTGCCCAGTGCTGCTTGTGTGTGTCATATTCTGTTCCCCAGTGCTGCTTGTGTGTGCCATACTCTGCTTGCCCAGTACTGCTTGTGTGTGCCATACTCTGCTTGGCCAGTACTGCTTGTATGAGTCATACTCTGCTTGCCCAGTACTTCTTGTGTGTGCCATACTCTGCTTGCCCAGTACTGCTTGTGTGTGCCATCGTCTGCTTGCCCAGTACTGCTTGAGTGGGTCATACTCTGCTTGCCCAGTGCTGCTTGTGTGTGTCATATTCTGCTTGCCCAGTGCTTTTTGTGTTGTCTGTGCTTGTCCTATGCTACCTGTGGGATGTAAGCCTTGTAAGGGTTTGTTCTGGGTGTTTGTTAGAATTTGTAAATAGTTAGTGGCAGGATTAGGCATATGTCTGACTTAAATCTTTCACCTACAAGTGATGAGGGACATTTCTGCAGTGAACACCAACCATTTTTTTTTGGATATGATCTTAAAAGTTGTTGTGGAAAAGCGGGTGTGGTTTACAGTAGGTGTGGTTTAAAAAAGGGAATGGTCAACGCTGTCTTCCAATATTGGCCCTCCATCATGTGGTTCAGCCCTCTGTACCACAGAAGTTGGACAGAAGATGAAACAGCATTTATATAGATGATACCGCCTATTTTACCAGCACTGTACATTGACTACCAGAGCTATTAGAGACATACATGTTTGTGTGGGTATGCTGGTCACTTATTTTAGTATCTTGTTAGTGTGGAAGGCTGACTAATCATGTCTGTGTCTTGAATACTTCATTGCCATATGGTATAAATACATTCTGATTTGTAATGATTGCACAGAGACATTTTTTTTAATTTACAACCCAACGAAACTACTATATTGCTTTTTACTGTTGGTCATTTCTAAATATATTCTTATTTCTGTTGTCATTTCTAAATGTATCCCTCTTTCTGTTGGTCATTTGCATAGTCTTCTTTACTGTTTCCAAACATATTCCTCTTTGTGTTGACCATTTCTAAATATGTTCCTCTTGACTGTTGGTCATTTCTAAACATATTCCTCTTTCTTTTGGTTGTTTCTAAACATTTTCCTTTTGACTGTTGGTCATTTCTAAACATATTCCTTTGTGTTGGTCATTTTTAAACATATTCCTCTTGACTGTTGGACATTTATAAACCTATTACATTTGACTGTTGCCCATTTCTAAACCTATTCTAATTGCCTGTTGCTCATTTCTAAAATATTCCTCTTTCTTTTGACCAGTCCTAAACATATTCCTCTTTGTGTTGACCATTTCTAAACATGTTCCTCTTGATTGTTGGTCATTTCTAAACATATTCCTCTTTCTTTTGGTTGTTTCTAAACATTTTCCTTTTGACTCTTGGTCATTTCTAAACATATTCCTTTGTGTTGGTCATTTCTAAACATATTCCTTTGTGTTGTTCATTTCTAAACATATTCCTCTTGACTGTTGCCCATTTCTAAACCTACTCTAATTGCCTGTTGCTCATTTCTAAAATATTCCTCTTTCTGTTGACAACTCCTAAACATATTCCTCTTTGTGTTGGTAATTTGTAAACATATTCCTCTTTTTGTTGGTCATTTCTAAACATATTCCTCTTTATCCATTTCTAAAAATATGGAGTGTTCCTATGGACACACTTGAATTAATCCTGAATTGCCAACTACACTGAGGGTGAACTGGCTATTTTTATATACAGTATGCAATGCATGATTGAGGTTGCTCTGGCAAGGCTTAAATATGCCTTGCCTGCCTTGGGAATGTAGTTACTTTACTAAGATGGTGTTACTAAAAACATTTCTATGGACCTACAACTTTTAACATCATTTTATTCCAGAACATACAAGTGAATAATATTTTTGTCACCATCTTATCTGAAATCAGTGCAGATAATCTTAGGTCTTAATGTTAGCATCAGAATAAAGAACCAATCACCAATTTTGTCACCATCATTTTGTACCCATTATTAATTACCGTGGTGGTGTTGCGTGAAGAATAGTGTGTATCATTTTGTTATTAATACTGGGAAGTCATTTCATGCTTGACTGAAAAAAAAAGGCAGGAGAATAACAAGGAGTCCTTGTATCTTCACTGGCAGGCACTTAATTAGAACCATCTTTCAAATGACACAAGGTGAGGCTAATTCTTTTAATACATTGGGCTTTGTAAATACACCCTATGGATATTTATTTTCATTCTTTTTTCAGGTTGGAAAAATAGCCAAATGAAAGTAGTCATTACTCTCTAAGCTAGCATATCACATGTAGAACATTAGCATCTGAGTAACTGGTCTTATCAATTTAGGAAAATGTTTAATGGGCTGTGAAAACACTTTAATTCAGTTTAGGCAATTTAATGGCACCCCTATAATGAGTAAACTGTACATGCAGTGCCTTACAATCTGTTCCTTTACAAGTTCTTAAATATCATATAGTTTTACTGGAGAGATTCTCTCATCTATCATGAAAACCACATTTTAAAAATCATGTTTCAGAATTATTTTTTTCAGTGTATCTGTATGTTATTCAAAAATGTATTTAGCATTTCCCATAGAGCGTTATGTTTGCATTAAATTGTTTTCCAAAATGTAATTTTTTTGCACAAAAAAGGTGGGGTATATTTTCAAAAACTTGAGTGTTTGGTATTTATTAAGTACAAAAAACTAAAAAATTATTTAAAAGTTGATGTATGGATGTTGTCCTAAAAAAAGGTCAAGTTTTTTTATTAATTTGAGATTTCTGAGTTTGTCAAGGTTTTTTTGAGCTTATAAACTAAAGTTATTCAAGTTTTTTTTTAACATGAATATGTAATCAAGGTTTGTATATTTGGATTTTCCAATAAATAAGCAAATATTCAAGTTTTCTCAAAAAATTCTAAAAGTTCACAAATTTGACTGTTAATAAATAAGCCCATTACAGTTGAATATTAATTTCACAAGAGTTCCTTTTAGTGTAAGCTCTAAATGTAGAGTAGGAGTAAAGTCTGAAGAAAAAGAAAACTCTAAAAATGTTAGTTTTGTTTTAACTAGAAAGTTCAGTTTTTTGTGTAAAAAATGTTCTGTAGAAGTCAATAGCAAATGTGCCATTTGCATAACTACCAGGGGAGCAGGGGGTGCAAGCGTACCAGGGTCCGCACCCCTGCAGGGCCCCCCAGCAGATTTTGCCTCACTGCAGCCATCTTAAAATGGCTGCAGCCACAAAAAAAATCGGCACGGAGGGGGTGGGCAGCTACGCAGCCTGCACCTGGGACCGCCCCCACCTAGTTACATTACTGTCCATTTGATATTTGAAAATATTGGGGTCTGTGCTGAGTTTCATGCGAAAATTAAAAAAAAGTTTGGTTTCAAGTGAGATCATGAAATATTAGAGCATTTTGAACATATTACCTGAAAAACTTGTTTTTGAAGCAAAAAAAAAGTTTCTCCAAACTGATTTTATTGAGTTTTTAAAAAAATGATAAATAAAATAAAATTGTGGATGGGAATCTGGTAAGGCATTTGTTATTGAGATGATAAAAATATGAGGTTAAGTAAATAAACCCCTCAAAGTGTAGAGTAGCACAACTTTGCCTTGTTTGCTATAGTTCATATAGGAGCAGTGACCAGCTCCTTGTTGTAGCCCCCACCCCTCCCAGCTATAGTCAGGTGATCCCACTGGTGTCTAATAAAAGGGCAACCAAGTTTGGGAGTTTTACTTTGAAATCAGCAAGTAAGTTGCAGGTAAAACTTAGTCCCTTTGTAAAATGTATAATGAAGCAATAGAATTCTTAATGAATCAGATGCAATTTGAGAGTAGGACTGGCCAGATATGGGATGACTTTCATGTAGTTGGCCAGCTTAAATATATTGCAATATATGGACAAACAATCCCTGTTGTTTAAAGGGTAAGGCATTTTTTAGTAGCTGTATGCACAAAATGTCTCAATGTCTTAAATATATTGATAATGGGTTGGGTGTGGAGGACCTCTTGTATTTGTCTATGAGTAGGGTCACTTCTTTTGCATCAGACAAAAAGGAAGCTTTATAGTGTTATCGGTTGGCAGTAATTATCTATTGTTCTGGCCCAGTTGCTTGCTCCAGTCTTTTGTGTAAAGTACTGTATATCCCTATAGTATATCCCTTTATAGGAATACTCATGGTTTGTGACCAAATGTATATACCACCTTGGTTCATTAGCATTTAATGCTTGTAATATTATTTTGCAATATTATGCCTGGATGTTGCACCACCCTTCTTTTTTCTACAAATGCCCAGCACAGTTCTTACAACACATTTTCAGTACATGTGGTGCTCACACAACAGTTGTTTAAGGATAAGGTGACATAAACTGGATTATAGACCCTTGAGTGGGGCAGAAATACAAAACAGTTTCTTTTTTTTTGTACAGCCAACGGCATTTGTAAAAGAGGCCTTACTTCTACTGAATGACTAGCTAGACTGTGTTTATTAATGGATTATTAATAGAGAGATGCATAATCATTAGCTCTTAACTCATTCGTTTTTAAATGTTTTCAGGACCAGAATTTCATACCTGTGAAATATTTGACTTTTCTTGTCTTGTTAAAATGCATTTAGCACAGTGAAGTTATGAAAATGCCTGGCAATTTAATTACAGCGGTGTAAAGGATATACTTATGAAATTCTCATTTAGAAATAATATTTTTATACTTGGAGGAATGCGAATGGACTGTTACTGAAAATGAAAACACTGTTTTCTATCAGTAAAATAACTACATATGTCATTAAACACCTTTTTTTAAGCTACTTTAGGTCCTAAGCTAAGATAAGAATTAACAGGCTGTAAAACAGAACAGGATAACAAGCACCTTACTAAAAAAATATTATCAATAATTTAATGGCAGAGAAGTCTAAAATCACTGCTAAATTAATTACAGAGAAGAGAGCCTTATAGTGGAAGGCAATGGGACCGAAGGCAACATCAGCTTAAAATAAATTTGTTCCCTTGCAGGCAACTGTCTTCTGTCAGTAGAACTGAACCCCCCTAGTTTCAACAGCCCCCTTAAATGCCTTTCATCTCTCCCCCCTCAACTCTCCCTCTCTGCACTGTGTATTAGACAGAAAGGTGCCTCTATTTAAAAACCTGAGCCTAAAATACAAAGCAGTGTAGTTCCCTGGCACCATCTGGGCAATGAGATGGAGCAGATGACAGCGTATCCGCTTTTCTCCCCCTTGAAAAGCAGGTTGATTCACTTAAAGTGATACTGACACTAAAAAATGAATTTTAACATATGAATGTACATTAAGGGGC
>CM044434.1:149113107-149130981 GCA_024363595.1 Xenopus borealis
AGTGACTCCCATTTGAAAGCTGCAAGGAGTCAGAAGAGACAACAAGGAATGAAAAAAAAAACTATAAAAAATAAATAATGAAAACCAGTTTAAAAGTTACATAGAATTTGTCATTCTGTAACATACTAAAAGTTAACCATCCCTTTAAGTATTCACTATACAACAGTCTGCTTTCTCCTATGCAAAAGTTAATAGTGCTGCTCCAGCAGACTTCTGCACTGAAACCCATTTATCAGAAGAGCAAACAGATTTTTTTATATTCAATTTTGATATCTGAATTGGGGTTAGACATATTGTCAGTTTCCCAGCTGCCCCCAGTTATGTGATTTGTGCCTGCACTTTGGAATGGAATTACTTTCTGGCAGACTGTTATTTCTTCTTCTTAATGCAACTGAATCAGTCTCAGTGGGACTTGGCTTTTACTATTGAGTGTTGTTCTTAGCTCTACCAGGCAGCTGTTATCTTGTGTATTTGGTTACCTTCCCATTGTTCTTTTGTAAGGCTGCTTGGGGGAAAGGGAGGGGGTGATATCACTCCATCTTGCAGTAAAGCAATAAAGAGTGACTGAAGTTTATCATAACACAAGTCACATGACTGGGGGCACCTGAGAAACTGACAATATGTCTAGCCCCATGTCAGATTTCAAAATTGAATGTAAAAAATCTGTTTTCTCTTTTGAAAAATGGATTTTAGTGCAGAAGTCTGCTGGAGCAGCATTATTAACTTATGTGTTTTGAAAAAAACATGTTTTCCCATGACAATGTTTTTAAAATTATCCCGTATAATCAGATTTATTCAATTAGTTTGACTTGGGGAATCCTGAAGAATTCCCAGCAGTTCAATAATTAATCCCTCTTATTTTATTAATGTTCAATGGAATGACATGTCTTAATGCAGATAGATGCGTTGGCTCATCTATTAGTTAGGTGGTAGGTTGTTAGTACTCCATGCAGCTGAGTTACTGGACATTTACCTTCTGCACTGAAACTGAATGGTTAAATGCTAAATGTAAGATGATGGACAATATTTCGCTAAGTGGTAAATGGACGTTGATAAATGACCCCTTAGTTCAGGGCATTTGAATGTCTTTTAGTGCGTGTTATAACTCTTAGTAACGTTCTTTACAAATGCACATTCTGGATGATTTGCCACAAAAAAAATCTAGAATATAAATGTGTCTTAAGGAGGTTGGTTTGGTAATTGCAGTACCTTCCTCCTTGGCAGAAATATATATTGAAAAGCATTTTATAATGAGTGACAATTAATGTATTCCCTCTGAGGTTTGATATGTTCTTGGAAAAGCAATCAACTAATTAGACAGAGAGATCGCAACAGAGCAGACTTAACAGGACAGTCTTTTTTCCTTTTGTGATAACTGTAGATTGTGATGAAAGGGAAAATTCACCTTTAAATTGGGGTTAATGACCCTGATTATTATTTAGTATTATATTTCTATAGATGTTCTCTCCTAATCATCCTTTATTCAGACTTCCAAACCAATGCCTGGTAGCAAGGGACCTGGGACAATAACAACTAGATGGCCAAAAAAAATCAGACCAGGAGTCAGCAAAACTTTAAATATGTAAGAAACAGTAGTATAGAAAAGACCAGGGCGTAGCTATAAAGGAAGCAGACCATGCAGTTGCAGGGGGGCCTGGACTGGGGGGTTTGCTTTCTCTATAGCTAATAAAAACCCTCCTCCCCAGCCACTCTCTCTTACCAGCGAGGAAGGGGGAAGCAAATGGGTTAGGAATGGGTGAAGATCAGAAGTGGGTGGGACAGAGGCGGGAGGATGGGGATTGGAGTGTGCTGGGCCCCTCTGAAGAATTTTTTGCAGGGGGGCCTGGAGCACTCTAGTTACACCACTGGAAAAGACCAGTTGCAAACAGTGTTAGAAAAATATTGCTACATTATGAAAAAAGTAAGTTGTACTGGGAACTAAGCTTTTAAAGGAACAGTTCAGGGTAAAAATAAAAACTGGGTAAATAGATAGGCTGTGCAAAATAAAAAAATGTTTCTAATATAGTTAGTTAGCCAAAAATGTAATGTATAAAGGCTGGAGTGACTGGATGTCTAACATAACAGAATACAACACAACATTCTGCTTTTGAGCTCTCTAAATTTGAGTAAGTCAGTGACTTGAGGCGGGGCCACATGGGACATAACTGTTCAGTGAGTCTGCAATTGATCCTCAGCATTCAGCTCAGATTCAAAAGCAACAGTTATGACCAATGTGGCCCTCCCTCAAGTCACTGATTGGTTAATGCCTGGTAACGAGGGTAACCAGTCAGTGTAAACAAAAGAGAGAGCTGAAAAGCAAGAAGTTGTGTTCTGTTCTGTTATGTTAAACTTACAATCACTCCAGCCTTTATACATTACATTTTTGGCTTACTAACTATATTGAAAACATTTTTTATTTTGCACAGCCTATCTATTTACCCACTTTTTACTTTTATACTGAACAATTCCTTTAAAACGTACTCAGTATCCTGCTAGACAGAAAACAACATCAGTATAAAATATATACATTACAAGTCCACTTCTTCTCTGTCAGTACTTAGGGGCAGATTTACAAAATTCACGTGAATAATTTTATAATTCAATTCAATAATAAGTTCAATCGAATTCGATCGAATTCCAATCATACAAATTTATCGGACATTTGAATATGCAAATTTGGCCACTTCGATCATCGAGTGTATTGACTAGATCGAATATTCGATACTTCGACCATTCGATGATCAAAGCACTTTTACCTTTAAAATTTTATTCGACTGCCTACTTTGCCAGATTGAACCTACCGAATTGCAATAGAAGCCTATATTCTCCAATACCTGTATATATAAAGGATGGGGAGTTGGCTTTTGCCAATACTAATAAAACAAACAATATTAAGCAAGCTATAAGAAACTAAGTTATAGGCAAGCATTTGCGGTGTTACAGAAATCTAGGAACCCTTTTTTAAAGAAATACCAAAAATTTGTGAATTTGTACAGAAAATATAGAACCTTTCGAAGGCAACAATGGAATGACTATAGCTGGGAAGGGTGGGGGCTACAACAAGGAGCTGGTCACTGCTCCAGTAGAATTCTTAATGAATCATATGAAACTTGTAGGACTGGCCAGATATGGGATGACTTTGACGTAGTTGTCCAGCTTAAATATATTGCAATATATGGACAAACAATCCCTGTTGTTTAAAGGGTAAGGCATTTTTAGTACAGTAGCTGTATGCACAGAATGTCTCAATGTCTTAAATATATTGATAATGGGTTGAGTGCAGAGGACCTCTTGTATTTGTCAGAGCAGGTAAATGTTTTTAACAAATGTTTAGAGTAAACAGAGAATTTACATTTATGCAGACATAGCATGTAGCTGTACATTGATGGCATATTATCACTGTGCTGCAACTTAAACAAAAAGTATATTCTTTTAGCTTCATTGTCCTGCCATAGGAGGCAAGCTAACATTTGGAGCCTGGCAGGAGGGAGAAATCTTGCTCCACACATTGTGGAACACAGCATATTGCTCACTCCTTTTGCTTTCCCTTCCGTTCTGCCCTTATGTCTTCAGTCCACCATGCTGATCAATCTTTGGACATGACCATAAATAATGGAAAAGTGACACATTAGTCTAATCACATTTAGGACAATATGCTAAAGGACTATCAGAGGAAATTTTTTAAACAATTTTCCAATAGCCTAAGTGGATAAGCTTGAAATGTTGTACTCTCCAACTCTCTATTAGAATCAATTTATTAAAATCATTAATAGATTTCAACAGATCTGAAGAAGATACTTGACAATGAAAAAATTGAAGGTTTAAATAACGGGTGTGAAGCTATACCATTACTTTTCCAAAATGTATTTGTGTTTTGACCTGTGCTTCAGTATGCGTGGTGGATTCATTTGTAAACTGGTAAATAGTGATGGGTGAATCTGGGGCATTTGGCTTCTTCGCCAGCATCTCATTTTGGACACTGGCGTCCATTTTTGGATGCTGACTTCCATTTGTGGATGCTGGCGCACATTGCCGGCGTAGAAAAAATGGACGCCCTTGTCCAAAAATGGATGCCCACATCCAAAACGAGACGCCAGCGAATTTTCACCAGGCAAATTGTTCCTGGCGTTTCGAGAATTTATTCACAAAAATTATTCAGTTGTAGTTCAAGCCATATTATTAGTAAAGGTGGAAAGGGGAATACATTTAGCCAACAAGTCAGGCAAAAGCTTTTAAGCACATAAAAGGACTCCGTTACTATAGGCAGGGGTTGAAGTTCTAAAAACTTTATCCCTAAGATCCCATATGTGCCTTTTGGGGGTTCTAAAAGGGGTTTCATGGGCATGAAGAGATGTGATGTGCCCAGGGACACACAATAATGGGCTGTATCAGAGGATTCCTACATCCGGAATATCTGCCAAAACTCTTGTTTATAGTACATTTCATTGGGTAGTGCAAAGGTGCTCCTGTATTTGTAATTTGTGCCTCATTGAAAATGAGAAATGAATTGCTATTTCACCCTCTCCAAGTTAAGCAACTTTTTTCAGGTAGTTTTAAAAAGAGAAACAGAATATTATAAATGTAGTATGCATTCTGATGTATTTTCTTATGTATATATAATATCAATATGTTCTTGTCCTAAGGAAAAACAATTGTTGTTTCATCTTTCTTCCTATGTCTTTCTGTCTGAGATATCTTCCCTTTTTGACTATGATTATTTTCTGTTCTCTCTCGTGCATGCCAAGTTCTAAATTCCATAGATATAAAATTGGGAAGGCCTTATGAGTTGTGTTGAGGGTTAACAGACATCTGACACTGGTATAAATATCCCCAATTTATTCTCTTTCTGGTACTTAGGGACCACCACCAGTGAATATTTTGTGGACACCCACAATGGCACTCATTAGGTGCAGAATTCTTACAGAAAATTATTGTCAGGGACAGAGATATATATATATTCTACAATAATCTATAGCAAACAACAATCCTCACAAGTGGCATGCTCATGCTTTATCTATTCTTTTATTAAAGACTTGGAATGTCTCCTCTGCCTCTGAAATATTCTGTTGCCTAGCAATACAATCCATTAGTATAGTTCAACAGCAGTAACAAGCTGTATTTCACATTTAGATGTATTTTTTTAAATGATGGGGTTCTATTTCAGTTCTGCCTGCGTTTATATTAACTCTCAGGTGAAAAATACCCATAGCTTTTGATTTTATAAAATTGACAGAACCCCTACAACAATGGGGAAACAGACATTTCTATGCATAATTATATTTTGCCCAGGGATTACCCAAATTTGATTTAATATATGATGTGATTAATATGATAAGATATATGATAAGATAAGATCCAAGGTTCCGGTCACAGCTCACTCTTCAGCCTATTACTGCTGCCTTTAAGTTCGGGAGGAGCCATCCGCTACTCTGGCTAGGACTCATCATGAGAGAGGGTCAGGAAAGGAAGAAGATCAATACACAGGAATCAGAATAATATCACTTCCAGGAACTAACAAACAAACCTACATGGGGCAACAGATCATTGGGCGCAGGCCCTTAAAATGTTCAAATTTTGTGCCTTCTCTCAATGTTGTAATTGCACCGGGATGTTATTGTGTATCGCTCGAACTCGAAAAATTTCGAGTTCGGTGGATACATGCACAAGAAGACTGCAGGGGTTCCTGTGAATGAAGTGGCGGCCATCCCCACTGCACCACTGGATCACCAGGGACCCTAATAAGTACACACTGTGATTTGACCACCATGGGTCATTCATGGAGACCAAGCAGCACCAAAACTCCCTTCTGTGCCTGCACTCCCTTTCCATTCATTTACATGCTATGCCTGAGTCAAATAGGATATCCATGTGAGCCAAGAGTAGTGCCATTTCCATTCAAACTACCATTTTAGCTCCAACATTTTCAATGAGTTGTCCATTCAAGCCATAACGCTATGTGTGCTTGTAAGACTTACACAGAGTGGGTATGGGGTATTTTTTCTGGAAACTTGTTATCCAGAAGGCTGTCTCCCATTCTAATCAAATTGAGATTTTTAAAAATGATTTCCTTTTTCAACGTAATAAAAAAATAGCACATTATACTTCATCCCAGCTAAGATATAATTAATCCTTATTGGAAGCAAAATCAGCCTATTGGGTTTATTTAATGTTTACATGATTGTCTAGTAGACTTAAGGTATGAAGATCCAAATTACAGAATTAACCATTATCCAAAAAGCTTCAGGTTCCAAGCATTAGGATAACAGGTTTCATACCAATAGTGGTGCTGTTTCTAAGTTTAGGATTTACTGTTTTTTTTTTCAAATACTGACAAATGTAAAGGAACATGAATAAATAGAAAGAACTTCTGTCTGCAATGAAGGCCTGTTAAGCAGAGAAATTTAGAGGTAGAATGTTTCTAGGTAGCTCTGATACAATGATTCTTTTATACATTACATACAATCTTGTTTTGCATACGTTGCCACTCATCTATATGTAACTCAAGTCAGAGCTTCAACTTCAAAACATTTCACTCATACACAAAAACATTATTGAACAATCCTGTCTTCTTGTTGTAAATGTGGAAATGAGACAATTTTTCTCAGGATGGAGAGGCATTACATATTTGCTGGCTCATACAACACTAACAGCATGGTTGTTTGTCAAACAAAGCACCATGTGACTTGTTTATTATATAGTTCTTTCCTTTTTATGTTCTAGATATTATGAACACGCTCTTGTTTCATAGACAAAATTGCTTTTTTGCTGTCATACATCTTGTGTATAAGGAGGGCATTTCTCAAATTTGAGAGCAGTGTTCATTTATCAGTGTTGAGACATGAATTTTCATTCTAATTCTTTTTTACCCTATAAAGCAATATAACCTGATAACAGGGGCTAGACTGAACTAGACTGCACTGTATTACCCAAAGTATCTAGACATCAAACATATTAATATCAATGCCCCCCCTCCCACTTTTGCTTCTATAACAGCCTTTTCTCTTATACCAGGTATTTGCTGGTATAGCAGCCTGTACTATTCAGACACAGTTTTTCTCTAGATGTTCAAATATTGTTGGTAGAATTTGCTTCTATTAAGCCACAGCAGTTTTACTGAGGTTGGGCACTGATCAAGCCAGGCTTACATTCCACATTAATGTAGGTGTTTATTTGTATTGATATTAGAGCTTTGCTCTGGTCAGTACAGTTCTCCGTCTCTTATTTAATCAAATAAATGCTATATGGACTTATTTTCATGGGACATTACTTTGCTGATACAGGGGAGCACATTCCTCCATTCTGTCACCACAGAGTAGGAAGCACTGTATTATCAGGAATGTCATCCTATAATGTAAACTGTATTGTTAAAGTTTGACTTAATCTAAATCCAGGAGCCCTAACCTAAATCAAGATAAATAGCCTACATACTGTACTCATTAATTCACCAGTCTTTAAAATTTAAAATCCTAGCATCCGACAAACCCTTCCCTATCAGAACTAATTTTCATTCCATGCCAAAGAACCTTGATTGCACATACTATAAAAGTATTTATACTACTACAACTCATATAGTTTGTAGAATCAGGCCTGGTGCAGCTGAAATTTCTTCTTGAGACTGTTGGAAATCAACAGTAGAATTGGTGTTCTTATACTTTTGGCAACCATTGGCACCAGTGAAAGAAAATAATAAACTAGATGAAAGGCTTAAGGCCAAGACTTTTAAGGTAATAAGTGTTACCTATGCCAATAGCTACAGTATGTTAGAAATGTGGTAGATTAGGGAAGTTAATCCATGACTAAAAGATTGTTGTAGGGAGGTTTTTATCAAACTGGGTTGATATGTATTGTCTACATCAGTGGTCCACACACCAAATTTGACGTGGACACACCGTTTTTGATGCTGGCGCACCCGCTTCAAAATGTGGGCTCGGCGGCCCAGTTCAGGTATGTCCCAGTGGTTGGACCCCTGGTCTACATGCTGCTTGTCAGGGATGGTTTGCACCTCAGTGAGGATGACACAGCATCTTTGGGATGGCTAAAAAGATGGGATTTTACAGTAGGCATGCAGAAGTGATCAGTGAGTAATTCTGTGGTTAGATGTGTATACACTAGATGAGATTTGGACATAATAAGGGAAAATGGGGGGTGGAGATTTGGATTTGCATTTCGGTAATAATAGAGAGGACCAGAAGTTGTATATACACAATGCATTGCAGAGGAAGAAGCTGTAGTGGAAAATGAGGGGATTTAGGACTTATGGGTTTCATTTTGAAAGATTATAAAGCATCAGATAAATAAATTGTAGGGTTATTTGAAGGTGGAGATTTTATGTGATTTACTGGTGTTTACAGATGATGCAAAATGTGCAAACCAATCCCATCAAGAATGTGGCATGCATGCAACAAGAACTAGGCCAGCTGCGCTCTGGGTTGCAAAATGTCGGTTTTGGATGTAAAAATATTCAAACCACTTATACCCTTAATGGGACTTCATTATTCATATCCATGAAAGAGAAGGGCTAGGGCAAACAAAATTTTGAGCTGTGATAACAGGGTGATAGATTTATAGAAGGAGTCCACAATTCTTCACAAAGCACTGGTAAGGACCTTCAAGAATATGCAGTGCACTTAATATTATCAAATTAGAAAGAACCTGGCCATATGCCACCCAACCAAACTCAACAGAGACCAGTCATCTGAGCTCTCGAGGAAACAAAAATAAATTTTGTTTACTATATAACATCCAGGTCCTTATCTCACCCATTTTGGTTTGCTGAAAATTTGTAAAATGGTGAAAGTTCGCTGAAATGCATTGAAGTCTATGGGTGACAGCATTGTTTTGTTGGGCGACAAATTTTTTATCAGCGACAAGTCTATGGACATCATTTTGTGGTGAAACTTGGCAGAATAATGCGTGATTAGTAAACTCACACAAGGTTCCCTGAATGATTGCCTGAGCATGAAATGTGCCCCTAAATATTCGCTAAATTCTGCTGTTTAATTTAGTGTTTACAAAATAAAAATCAAACCAGCCAAAAGATTGTAACTCAAGACCCCAGCACTGCAAGACAGCAATATAAACCTGTGAGCCACTGTGATCTCCATAAATTCTTATGTCCTTGTTGAATTAAGTACCAGAGATCTATGTTAGAACCATTTAATGGTGTGATTTTATCTGCTCTGAGCACATTTAGGTGGACCGTTTGGGCAAGCTTTTGCAAAGTTTTATCAGATAATACCCCCTTGATTTCAAGCTGTGTGAATGTGTCAGAAGCGGAATGTCCAATTGATAACAGGGTTTTGTGATTCAATAAACCAAACAGTGATGGGGTTAAATACATGGCTATAATCAGAAGCTCTAAAACTTATTCTGAACACTGAGGGAGACCATTTAATCGTTTGACTTTTTATGCTCTGATCACATTTAGGGTGAACCATTTGGGCAAGCTTTTCCAAAGTTTTATCAGAAAATACCCCCCTTGATTTCAGGCTGTGCCACTGTGTCAGAAGTGGAATATCCAATTGACAACAGGGTTTTGTGATTAAATACATTTAATAATTATGGGGGGAGTTGGATACATGGCTATACTCAAAAGCTCTAAAACATATTCTGAACTCTGAGGAAGACCACCAGTTTAAATACAGTTTAATATTTATATTAATATAAAATATAATAGTCTCTTAATATTTCAGATTGCTTCAAGCTAATGGAATAAATATGTAAGTCTCCTTTCTGACCTATCAGTGCCTGATTTTACTCTAGGAAATAAGCAGATGCATGAAGGCCACGCTTTGTTCACTCTGTTTGGGTAGGTATACACTATAGTTCTTCTTCAAAAAACCCTCTATTCTTCTTAATCCTTTATGTTCTCTGTATGACTGAACATTCATTAAACCTTCTTCCACAGGGAGCGTGTCATTACTTTTTTTATGCACTGTAAGCCCTGATTTTATCTCTGAATTATTTTCCTTTTGCAGCACTTCATTTCTAAACACTTTTACAAGTAACAAACCTGGAGCATGGCCTGCAAGCAAAGGGGGTTATGGCCAAATATCATTGGAGACACGATCAACCATAAGCAGTCAAACATGACAATGCAGTACAGCAGCAGGGAACTATTTTTTCAATTTCCTCGTGTGGGAAGATATATTAAATCTGAGTCTGTTATATTAAATCCCATAATCTATGTCCATTTAAGCACACTCAAATCAACAGTTTAGCTTTCCATTAATCCTGTGACAAAATCAAATGGGATTTCAAACTTGAAGAATATTTTATAGCAAGTGTTCCTATAATATCATCAATTCTTTTTAAAATGTAATTCTGAAATACAGTACATTAGATACGTTTAGAAAGTATGTTTTATTTTGGTAATTCAGATGTTCTAAATAAATATTTAATTGAGATTTTGATTTTTGGCTAGTGCCTTAAAAAAAAAGCAGGTAATAAAGTCAATAACTATTTTTAATTCTGAATAGTTGGGGTTGAATTCCTCATGAAATGTTATTTCTCTTTTAGTTCAAATTATAACAGATTAAGATATCTTCATGAGATTGGTATAGATTAGTGCTGAAAAAATATTAATTTCTTAAACTGAATTATGTGTATGTATACATTCAGAGCAAGAGCAGATCCCTTTGACTTCTATGGGACTCATTAACTTGAGCAGATTTTTGTATTAGAGTTTTTCATGTATTTTACACTGAAACAATGTTGAATTTAGTGGGAAATGTAATAAAATTCACAAAGAACAAAACTTTACCTGCCATAATATAAATAGTCTACATTATACTTTATTGTATTATAAATCTTAATTGCGCATTGCAAACATTTAACACCTGCTCTGGAGTTTTGTTAAATATTTTGTCGCAAAAAATGGTTTGAGATTGCAAAATGTTTTCACATACACTGCAAACATTCACAAAACAGTTTGGTCACAAACTTTGCGAGGAATTCATTGAAGTCTTTAATCAGTCAAAAATGGTGCAAATGGTCCCTAACGATTGCAAAGGTGTTTGCAAATGTTTTTTTTTTGCGCTAACAAAACATATTACATTCTCATTAGAGTTTTAAAGAAATATAGAAAAAACACAAATTTTTACAGATTTGTGAAAAGAAAATGCAAATATTAGTTAATAGGCCCCATACATCATGTGTATTTATACTTTTTGCAGTTATAATACTTGTCCTCCTTTGTGTACTTTGTACACTGTAAGATTTAACAGTCCTGTGTATCCTAGTAGTGCTCTTTAAATAAAGATATATCTACATAATTTAAAATCTTGTACTATGTAATTTGCTAAATATTCTTCCTCACCAACAGTGTAAATATGGAAGAAGATTGCTGGAAAATTATGCCCCAGTGACTCACAATTAGGTTAATCCTTATGTAATTGTTGGCGAGAGAAGGCAATAAATACAATGTCCCAAATAATTGGGACAGGAACTTGTCAGTGAGTCCCAGAGGATGGAAGGAACATTCAATATGTTTCTATTTGCAACAGTTTTTCCTCTATTCTCACCTGTTTTGATCCCTTATGAATCGTGCAGTTCCGTCTCTGGTTTCCATGAGCTTTCGTATCTGAGGATGTTTGTTTTGTGTTGTTTTCGTCTGATGGTTTTCTTCTTGCTGTTAGGGGGAATTCACAGAATTGGTGATACTGAGACAAAAGCCAAGATAGATTGGCAAGCATATTCACAAACCTCTATCTCCACTTTTGTGGATTTGTCTGTCTCTACAGATTTTAGGGGAATTGTAATATGTTTTGCTAGTGCAAAAATAAATCTTAGAAAATTATTTGCATCCTTTTTGAATCATTAAAGACCTCAACAACTTCATTGCAAAGTTTGCGAACAAATAGTTTTTGCTAACCTTCTCAGTGGATGTAATAAAATTTCGCAATCGCAAAACCTTTTCTGCGCCAGAATATTTACCGAAACTCTGGTGCAGGTGTTAACGTTAGACCTTGGCTTAACGAAAATGTGCAATGTAATATTTGCCAGTGACTGATTTTACAATGTGATCAGTGCTAAACATTTGCAAAGGCGCCATTTTAAGTAACACCAAATTTCAATTACATTCTTCCCTTTGTCTTTCATATAACAATTTTCTGAATTTGTCTTAAGTTCTGACTAAACCTGCCAGGATTTCTTTAGGTGACACACATTTGTACCTGTGCCTTATACAAAATAATTCTGCCATTCAGCAAAGAGATTCCCTGTCCCTGTTTAAAGGCAAATATGGGGGAGCACACAATGTATCACCTGCACAATGCACAGATCCTCCATCCCACCTCCTCAACCTCAACTACACTTGCACCAACTTAACTGTGACCCATTGCACACCCAAAACTGCAGAGCAACACCTCCAATGTTGGCCATGTAACTCTGGGGTAAAGAGTTACACTAAGGGGCAGATTTACTATTGGTCAAATTCGAGGGTGAACCAATCGAATTTGTGGTAGAATTCGAAACCTTCAAATTCGAATATCGAATTTGAAGGTTTCTACCGCAATTCGATCGATCGAACGATTAAAACTATTTTAACCATTCGATCGGATTTTTTTTATTCGATAAAGCAATTAGCAATTAGGTCTGTTTAATCTGGCGAACTAGGCAGTTGAATAAAAAATTAAAGGCAAGTAATTCGACTGACGAATATTCAAATAGAATTTTATTCTAATTATTCTAATCATTCCATTTGATAGAATTTTCAAAATTCATTGGTCGAAGTGATCTTCAAAAATATTTGAAAATTCTAATTTGAATCTTTTAGAAAATTGGATCAAATTACGAATCATTCATGTGAATTTAGTAAATCTGCCCTTAAGCTTTACTTCACTTTAAATCAGGGGTGTCCAACCTTTTGGCTTCCCTGGGCCACATTAGAAAAAGAAAAATTATCTGGGGCCGCACATAAAATACACAAACACTTTTGATTTGTAAAAGTAAAGAAAATGCACAGGAAAGAACTACAATACCAGTTGGATAACCAGATGGAGCTATACACTGGAATATAGGATACCTGGATACATGTTTTATATTATTATCATTGCTACTAACTGGGCAATGGGCAGAGTCCCCCCTCCTGTCTACTCCTATATCCTTTGCAACGTGAAGTTGCCTTGGGCACCAAGGGTTTCAAGCTGTTCTGCGTTAATATCCATCCTGGGCCACAGGTTGGACACCCCTGCTTTAAAGTAGAATTCAACCCCTCCCGTGCAACCCCCACCCCCAGTAGACACCCCTCCCCTGCTCCCCCCTGTCCTACCTCTCCCACCGAGGAATATGCCCCTGACTCGCTACTTACCCCTCTGTGCAGGTAATGTCTTGGTTCTGGATTTGGTGGCACATGCGCAGTAGGACACATTTGCCAGTTTGTACTACTGCTCATGTGACTAAAGTTCACGCTGTTTCCTGATTGAACTTTGTGAACTTTGGGCCCATGCGCACTAGTACAAACTGGGAAATGCGTCCTACTGCGCATGCGCCGCCAAATCCAGAAATAAGACGTTACTGTAGAAGAAGACACCCAGGAACCTGGCTGGAGGGGACCTGCACGGAGGTGTAAGTAGCGACTTAGGGGCATTTGCCCCAGGGTAGAGGTTGGCTGGGGGGAGGAGGGAGGGGGGCCTATGAGGGGGTGGGGGTTATCGCGGGAGGGGTTGAATTCCTCTTTAAATATTTCAGGGGGAAATGGTGTTAAAATGTTATCTTTCTTCGTTGTGATTGTTGTTTTTATTGACATATTCACAAAAGTGTCTGTAATAGAACTTTCTTGCACAACAAAATTAAAAGTGGTTTTGCAGATTTCTGTTTGTGAATATGGAAGTTGTATTTGCACCAGTTTAAACACCACTTTTACTCAAAAAAAATTGCGATCTTCATTTTTGGGAATTTCCTACAAAATTTGTGTTTTCTCACCTTCACCAACCACCCCTCACACATGACGTGAGATATATTATGAATTATAGCATGCACATGCAGGAAAATAGAAGGCATGTACAGTATCTGGAAGCAACACCTCACTAATTTTGTGCTTGAATGAACATGATTATCAGCATAAAAATTATAGAAATTATAAACTTATTATTATACTTTAGAAAATCTGTTAAAAAATAGAATTATTTGCCTAAACTGGATTCATGGGAGATGGTCATCCCATAATTTCTAGATAATGGGATTCCAGATAAGGGAACCTATACCTGTATTTTAGTTCCCTAAGGGGAATCTTTTCCATATAATTGTCTTTAGGAGACAGCATTTAAAAGCGGTGGTGTATCTTTTATTATAAAAGTAAAATCTCTGTCAGATGTATTGCAAAACAACATATCTGCAAAGCATACTGCCTTCAAAGTTTTTTTTTCCAGCATAAATCGAAAAAAAAAAAGCTGGCAAGAAATGAAAAATAGAATTGATTTGTACTTCTAGTTTGTTCATGAAATGGAGTTACGGAGCCTCTTCACCGTGTAGCTAAATCTTCCTTTCTATTGTATCGGAATGCCGAGACTTTATATCCTGACCAGCTGCTAGGGCTGGATTAACCACTAGTTTTCGATTTAAATGGAGGAACATTTTAGACTAGAAATGCATTTCCCTATTCAGTGGGCTGTAAAAGAACATTTATTCTCTGAAAACATTTTAATTGCTACACTGATAAACTAGGTTCATGCAGTGAATTACAAATGGGGGATTCCTCGAATAAGCCCAGTTTGTTAAGTTATTTTGTGTTATAGAGTTTATCACAAAATTTCTTAAAATTTTTTTTTTGTTTTACTGATTTCCTTTTTGAAGTGCGTGAAAATGACAGTTGGGTCTCAAGACAGTATTATATAACAGCATACAGTATGTGATTTTGCCAGATTGGAAAGGCCTATTACCTTGGTCCGTCATGCCTAAATCATGGTATGAAGAGGCCAATTTATGTTTCACTTATACAATCGATAATGGTAATGATTTGTTTCAGAACAGAAAATAATTGTCCAAATCATTTCTACCCATATGTGTGGTATTGAATTCATCCCGTTTTTCTTCGCTGAAAAATTCTTCGCTGAAAAATTCTCTAAACGAGTCACGTCTGTTTTGTTTGACGCGCCGCATCATTTTAGACACTTGGCACGCCATTTTCGATGTGTGTCGTGTTTTTTTTGACGCACGTCTCATTTTTTTTTTTAAGCCAGTGAATTTTCGTCAGACAAATTTTCGCTGACGTTTCGAGAATTTATTCGCCGGTGGCAAATCGCAGGAATTCGCAGACTCCGCAGTTGCAGTGGTACCAGGGAACAGGGGGGCCCAGACTGTAGGATCTGCTTCCGCTATAGCTAATAGAAACCCCCTTCCTCCCCAACCACTCTCTTATTTACGGTGAGGAAGAGAGATTCAAGTCAGGGCAGAATTGGTCTGTGTCAGGGTGAGGAGGGGGCTGCGGAGGCAGGGTGGTAAGTGGGCGGGAGGATGGGGATCGGAGTGCGCTGGGCCCCACTCTAATTACATCACTGACAGCAGGTAACAGGTAAGCTCGGTAGTACACAACAGTATTCTTCAGAACTTATCTGTTATCTACTGTGTATCCTGTGCTTGAATGGTTGCCCCATGGCTACAAAATAGCTTGTTTATATAAACTATAGTAGTACTTATCTGTTATCTACTGTGTATCCTGTGCTTGAATGACTGCCCCCATGTCTATGCAGCAGCTTGTTTATATAAACTATAGTAGCACTTATCTGTTATCTGGTGAGTATCCTGTGCTTGAATGGTTGCCCCCATAGCCATGCACAGCAGATTCTTTATATAAACTATAATAGAGTTGCTGAAGCAAACATGCCAGTTTTACCAGTGCAGGGAAAGACTACATTATATTGTTGTTACTTTAAACCACTTTCATTTTTTATAGTTACTGTTCCTTTAAATATTCAGATAAGTGTCTATTGTAGTGATGGGCAAATTTGCGGCGAATTCCCGCAATTTGCCATCAGCGAATAAATTTGCAAAATGGCAGGAAAAATTCGCCTGGCGAAAATATGTGCACGCCGGTGTCAAAATATGGATGGCTGCGTCCACATCCAAAACAAGTTGCAGCTCCCATCTTCTGCTTACTTACAAATCATGCTCTGGGCTGCTGACAGTTGCCTAAGTGCCAATTCATTTTATACAGCTTACACAATGTATATATAATATAAAAGCCTTCATGACCAAAACGAACCCAGTGCAATTGCCATCATAATGTTCTAATCAGTCAGCTTACTGTGATTAGTTTAGTTTTTTGGCAGCTCCCCAGGGTACATTAAAGGATAAGTAAACCTTAAAAATAAGTGAATGTAAAATTGATGAGGATGTTATTCTAAGAACTTTTACAATTTACATTCATTATTTATTTTCTTTTAATTCCAAGATATTAAGGGATACATATTCTGTTAATGTCAATGAATTTTGTTCCAACATCGCCACCTGCTGGTCAGTTTCCCACCAGTCTGACCACCAAGTAGTCAAGGAAGTTGTCAGGAGAAAGAAAGACGATGCTTTGATGTTCTTCTGCTTAGGAATAAAATTGGAAACCTTTCTCAAATCTTTCCTAAGCAGAAGAACAACTTCCTTGACTGACCAGCAGGTGGCGATGTTGGAACAAAAGTCATTCAAAAAACAGTACATGTATCCCTTAATATCTTGGAATTAAAAATAAATATGTAATGGATGTAAATGACAAAAATGCTTAGAATAACACCCTCACCAATTTTACATTCACTTATTTTTAAGGTTTACTTATCCTTTAAGCATGTGCAGTGCTACTGACACAAATAGACCTAACAAGATCCAAGATGGGGAGCTGCTGTGGGACTTTGAAGTCCTCGATAATAACTGCTATAGGGCTATTGACCTTTTACGTTGGTACAGTAAATATCACATATATATCACAGGTATGGGATCTGTTAACCGAAAACCCATTATCCAGAAATCTCCGAAATATGGAAAGGCCATCTCTCATAGACTCAATTTTATCCAAATAATCCCAATTTTTAAAAATGATTTCCTTTTTCTCTGTAATAATAAAACAATATGATTTCCTTTTTCTCTGTAATAATAAAACAGTAGCTTGTACTTGATCCCAACTAAGATATAATTATCCTATAATATAATAATCCTTATTGGAAGCAAAAAACAGACTATTGGGTTAATTTAATGTTTATAAAAAACACCCTACCCAACATAGACCCCCCTCCCCCCCAGCCCAGCTGCTACCCCCGCAGATGCCCCTAACTTTTTACTTACCCCTTGGTAGATTTTCAGGGATCGGAGTACACGGCAGCCATCTTCCGGGTCTTCGGTAATCTGCGAATGCGAGTGGCGTATCGGCGCATGCGCAGTTAGAGCAGTTTCATGGTATGCGACAACTACACATGCACCAAAACTGATGAAAATTGCCGAAGCGCAGGTAGAAGACACAAACATTGTTGAAGACCCAGAAGATGGCTGCCATAAACGCCGATCCCTGAAAGTCCACTGAGTGGTAAGTAAAAAGTTAGGGGCATTTGCCCGGGGTAGCAACTAGGCTGGGGGGGAGAAGGGAGGGTAGGGAGGTAGTTTTTTTTTTAAATTTCGGGTTCAATTCTCCTTTAAGGTATGAAGATCCAAATTACAGAAAGACCCATTATCCAGGAAGTCCCAGGTTTTGAGGATTCCGGATAACAGGTCCTTCTACCTGTGTATATAAAATAAAGAAAATTTTAGTTCTATTTTAAAATGCATTTATTCCTTGTTTGAATGTACTCCAGTATTTGTAATCGTCCCTGTTATGGAAAATGGCAGAGTATATTAATTAGATGTTTGCTTTAGTTATTTATGGCCATTTTCTATCCACCGGTGAATATATATATATAT
>CM044434.1:149149627-149162797 GCA_024363595.1 Xenopus borealis
AGTCACACTCCCTTCCCAGAGACTACTATCCCACTGTTACTATAGGCACCACATCTCCCTACTATACCTGCTATCCCACAGTCACAGTCCCTTGTCAGGGATTATTAACCCACTGTGATATAGGCACCATCCCTCCCTACTATAACTGCTATCCCACAGCCACAGTCCCTTCCCAGAGACTTGTATCCCACTGCTACAATAGGCACCAACTCTCTCTCTACAATACCTCCTATCCTACAGCCACTGTCTCTTTCCAGGATACTATCAATTTTTGCCACTAATGATTCTACTTATCCATCTTGGGGGGGGGGGGTTGTGATGAATTATTCAGGGAAGGTCATGTTTCACTTTGCTTGAACATGGACCCTAGGTATGCCATAACTTATAGTGAATACTTCATTCACCAACACAAATGTCTTGTCTAAACAATAAATAAAATCTGCTTAGTCTGTATGGAGAATTGTTATGCCAAATTAGCCATGTCCATATTTATAATATATAGTATGCAGAATTAGCAACCATATTCCAGACATATCCAAGAAAGTGATCATGAATATTCCTTTGTTTAGCTATCTGGGGATTTTCTACCATTGTATATTCTGTCTGCTAACTGATGACCAATGCTAAATATCTGACTTTTCTGTTTCCTCTCATACAATGCCACCTGAAGTTATATGATATTTTGAGATTCTCTTTATTGCATAAGCAAATTCCAGTCTGCTTGAACTTAACAATGAGGGATACTTAAAGTGTTTGTTTTGAAGGGAAATTTCCTATTCTCACTCGTTGCACCACATTCCATGTCTTCCTGTTAATCCCATGTGTGCCTCAGGCAGAAAAGGCTGGCAATGTTCTGGTCACGTAATTAGCACAAACAATTAGGGCTGCAATCTCTGTTTAAATGTGTCTCATACTGTATTTCCTTCTTTAGATCAGGGTTTTGCAGCTAGAATGTTCGAATTTTGATGGAAACTGCCTTTCTGTAAACTGTCATTATAGTCCAAGTGTCTCAGTGGTACCTTCCTTTTACTTGGCCTTGATTCCACCGGTACTAAGGCAAAGTAGTCATCAGAACTCCATTGTGCTCAATGAGCCCACTTGAGCAGTTTGCAGCAGATCCATTTCAAATGATTTTTAGGCATGAGTAAAAGAAAACACATGAATTTGCCTGAAGATCTTTATTAAGTATTTGTTAATGGTTTTCTGAGGAAATTGAAAATAATAAATGAGCCTGATAATACAGTCTTCCATGACTTAGTACCTCCAGAAGCAAATGATATGATGCTTGCATAATGTCACAGATCAACAACTTTAGCCTGTAGCTTTTGTAAGACTATTTACCCCCTAAGGTTGACATATGTATAGTAAGCCCTGGAGGCCAGGGTTGTTCTCCCTATTCACATGTATACTCATGAAGAGGGAATATTATCCCAGACATATGATTTAGTTTGGTACAATACATTGGTAGTGATGGGAGAATTTATTCGCCAGGGCCGAATTCGCGGCGAATTCCCGCAATTCGCCGCTGGCGAATAAATTCGTGAATCACCAGCAAAATTTCGCCTAGCGAAATTTCGCCAAAAAAACGAGTCGCGCGTCGCGAATTTTGCGCAGATTCGTGAATTTCTCTAGAAATTCGCAAATCTTTCGGCGAAGCGAATCGCGGGAGATTCGCCCATCACTATACATTGGTCAAGCACCCTCACGAATGTGTCTGTGCATTGGTTGATTTATTATACTTTATATTATAAATGCACCAAATTCTGGAGCACACAGCACTCAGCAGGACTTATTTAAAAAATATAAAAGTTTTTATTAGGTCAAGAACTCAATGTTTTTTTTCCAACACAATAGGAACTCCTGGCGTGAGTCTGTCATGTAATGTACCCTTCTATATTGTTTAAGACAATATAGTAATATATTATCAATCTAGTTTATATACACCAGAGAAGAAGGGAACATTTCAACATGTTTCTCAGTAAATAGATTTCTAATGGGGCTATTGACAACTCAATACAAATAAGTCCATAAATAAAGTTATGTAAAGGATATGTAATAATGTGGAATGACAAAGGGAATAAGTATTGAACACCATTACTGAAATTTATTTAATACATAGTACATACTATGTTAATGACAGCTTCAAGACACCTCTTTTATGGAGAAACTAATCGCATGAATTGCTCAAGTGTGATTTTGGCCCATTCTTCCGCACAAACTATCTTCAAATCTTGAAGCTACTGGGATACTCTTCTATGAACTCTAATTTTCAGTTCTTTCCACAGATTTTAAAATGGATTTGGGTGATTGACTGGGCCATTCTAGAAGCTTTGATTTTCTTTCTCTGAAAAAAAATAATATATAAATGTTTTTCTTTCTCTGAAACCAACTGAGAGTTTGCTTGGATGTTTGTTTCGGATCTTTTTCTTTCTGAAATTTTCACCCTATTCAGCATCCTGGTTGATTGGCAAATGGTACATTTCTCCATTCATCCTTCCTTCAATTATATGAAGTCACGCCAGTACTATATTCATCACACCATAATGTTTCCCCCTCCAAACTTCACTGTTGGTATTGTGTTTTGGGGCATTGTGCCATTTCTCCGCCAAACATGGTGTGTGCAGTGACATCCCAAGAATTATAATTTGGTCTCATCTGACCAGACTATTTTCTCCCAGAGTTTCATTGGCTTGTGCAAATGTGCAGCAAACTTTAAATGAGCTTTAACATGTTTTTTTTTTGTCCAGCAGTGAAGTCTTGCGTGATGAGGGTGCATTGAGGCCATGGAGGTTGAGTGCAATTGTTTGAAACAATTGTACCTGCTTTTTCAAGGTCTTTCTGATGCACTCTGTGAGTCACCCTTGGCTCTTGGACAACTCTTCTGATTATTCTTTTGGCCCCTCTGTCAGAAATCTTGTGAGGAGTAGCTGGTATTGGCCAGTTTAGGATGAAATTAAGTTCTTTCCATTTCTGGATTATGGCCCCAACTGTGCTCACTGGAAAAATTCAGAAGGTTAGAAATACATATGTAAACAATGCCATCAATATGTTTTGCAACAATAAGGTTGTGAATGTCTTGAGATAGCTCTTTGCTTCTAACCATCATGAGATGCTTCTTGTGTGATACCTTGATAATGAGAAACCTTTGTAATAAACCCCATAAAAATAGGGGCAAAGTACTAAAGTGCAAGGCTGCACTGTTCCATAACATCTGCACTCAAAATAATATTTTGATGTATACCCATGTCTATGCCACCTCCTATGCTGCTGGAGCATAGAATGGCCAAGTCCCCACAATTAAACAACCAGCACAAAATTGTTGCCTCTTTATTTGTCACAGCATATCCTTTCATTTTTGCAGTGGCAGTTACTCCACTGGAATTCATGACAACATTAGGGTGGATTACACTGAACTTTTGCATTTAGAACTCTGTATAAAAAATTAGTTGGAATGTTCACCACCATTATTAACACAAAGCTGATGCACAAGGACATGAGAAACCTTTGTTGCTCCCTGTTGGCTGCAATGTTATTGCATCTTATGATGATTATTGGCTTTTATGAGGCAATAAACAATATTATAGAAATGGCACATACTTTAAAGTAAGCTGGCCCTATTTGATTTATGTTGAAAAGGTAATCCAGACATTTGGAAAAGAACAAAGTCATGTGTTCCATGCAGCAGGCATTTCTTTGCCATCTTCATTATCTGGTGCCAGTTCTATTAGCATAATTACTATGTTCAACTTATTCTACAAGAAGATTATTTCCCCTGCTCTTTCTTTTGTGCTTCACTGTTATTCCCAGTTGTCCAATATTCCGTTTTTCTCTGAATTGGGAGCATTTTGAAACATTAGAGTTCAGGTTAAGAATCGTAAAGAATCCAATAGAATCCAATAGCGTTTTCATTGTAAAATCATGCGCACTTTTTTACGATAGCTCCAAGGGTTCAAAATGTCTTGCCAGAGAGAACTTGCAAGAAGCAAAGTGTGCAGGTGAGTTTTACAGAATGTGTTAAATTCCAAGTTACACATAGGACAAAAGAGAATACCAGGGATTGCCCTCAGGGTACGTATGTGCTGCAGGGAGAATTCTATGCAAGTGCTAAGGGAAACAGGAAACATCTGGACCCTGAGATGACACAGTAAAATCCTTTCTAGCAGTTCCACCTACATGCAACAGAAAAGACCAAATAAATATGTGAAGAAAAGGAAGATTGTGTGCATCTTCGCCCTCCATATTCAGTAAATTCTTGATTTAAATCAGTAATATGGAATTGCATCAGGCATACACTTTAATATACTACAGAAATAGGATCAGTTATCCTACTCCCTGTTATCCAGAAAGTCAAGAATTACAGGAAGGCTTTCTCCCACAGACTTTATTTTAATCAAATTATTTAATCAAATGATTTCCTTTCCCTCTGTGATAATAAAACTGTACTTGGATCCCAACAAAGATAATTAATCCTTAATTGAGTAAAAACCATCCTACTAGTTTTATTTAACACATAAAAAACTGTTTTTATAAGGCTTAAGGTATAGCAATCCAAATGAAGGAAATTCCCCTAATCGGGAAAACCCCAGGTCCTGAGCATTCTGGATAACAGGTCCCATACCTGTACAATACTCTATGAGAACCACAGTAGTTTGAAAGTAGAACTACAACCCATTTGATGAAGAAATATTTATGTATTTTTTGGTTTCTTGCAATAAAGAGGGTAAAATCTACACAGGTACAATATAGGACTTGTTATCCAGAATTCTTGGGACCTGGGTTTTTCCATATAATGGGTCTTTCCGTAATTTGGACTGGCATACCTTAAGTCTACTAGAAAATAAATTAAACAATAAATAAGCTGGATTTGCTTCCAATAAGGACTCATTATTTCTTAGTTGGGAACAAGTTTAAGCTACTGTTTTATTAATACAGAGAAAAAGGAAGTCATTTCAAAAAACGTGGATTATTTGGATATAAGGGAGTCTAAGGGAGACAGTCTTTCGGTAGTTTGGAGCTTTCTTGATATTGGGTTTCCGAAAATCGGATTCCATACCGGTAATGGAAAGTAAAGTCATATTCAAATTCCTGTCCTTACAAGCAAATAACAAAGCTTATCACTGGTCTTCTGTATAGGCAACCCTCCCTTTCTCAGCTGCAGTTTTTGTTTTGCTTTCAGATAAAGATCAGTTCATTACCTCTGCGATCTACTGTTTTTATTTTATAGGTATAGAATCTACTATTCGGAATGCTTGAGATCTGGGGTTTCCCAGACAGGGGAAAATGATGGAAATAAGGCAATATTCCTAATATGGGGCTTACCTGATGATCCTCTAGTGCACTGTTGGCCCTACCCATCTTGGGAGCAGATATTCAACTATTTTACTAGCACCCCAAGAAATCCCATTAGATTGGGAGATGCAGGTGGAGCCCTCTACACACTAGTGGCCAATCCTGCACATGCTTGTGCACAAGGTGGGAGCAGAGTGCTGGGCGGCCAGGTTGACTATGGTGCCCTACTGGGTTGCCTAGGGTGCCCAGCCAGCTTAGTCTGCATCTGCCAACAAGACTCTGGGATTTTATTAAAAGTGTTGTGCTCTCTGGGTATTACATACATTTGGAATCTTATACACAGGGATTGTAGCCTGTTGAGAAGCACTGATATTTAAGGTAAGTCTACAGTTAGTTGGGGATTAACCATGCAGTCAAATTAATGAAACTTTACCCAGCACTGGGGGGTACGGTTTATTTTTGGAGAACAATCTATAAACCTACTATTCCTAATATCAACAGTAATGACGACATTGAGATTTTTCTTCCTTGCTATCACCCCCATCCTTCTAGATAAACTGCAGTACTGTTAAGTTTTGTGTTTTAAAAAGATTCATGCTGTCAAATTGATTTAAATCTGCCTGAACCATTTGCTTTATGGGACATCATATAAATGACAGTACTAAGCTTCATAAACTAGATGCCTTTACTATTCCGCTATACTTGTACAGGATATTGGGAAGTCTATCTTTTTAGTTAGGACTCTGCAATATTTCTAGGTGATAGAGTAAGCCAGCAATGGTTATTTTAGTTGCACTGTAGTCCAATTGCTCTGTCAGACTTACCGAACCGGGAGGGACCACGGATGTTGAGGAAGACAACCCCTACAGCTCCGCCACCAGTACACCCTCGACTGGGTACAAAGGGAGACTAGTGAAGCATAGTATGGGAGTATGGGAGAAAGAAAGAAAGATGGTTGATTACTGATATTATACATTCAAAAGGGATTTGTATCATTCCAAATTATAAGAGGGTCTCGTATCCCAGCTTGTAGTTGTAAACTCTCTTTTTATGACTTTGCATCCGTTGCCTGAATTGAACCAATGGCAGTACAGGGAGGGTATCCACATTGGAATCTACTGTAAATGTACAGTGTAAAGCTAAGAGGTGCAGTCAAATAACTGGAAAGGGAGCACATATTTTTCTTATTCCATTTGTCTGAATGCTGCACAGACTGAGAGAGCTAATGGGAACATGCAGGGGGTGTTAAACAGGTTAAGTGAACTATACTCCATGTATGACATAATCCAAATAAGCTGAGCTTGTACACAAAATGTGTTCTGCCTATCTGTAAATAAAATTGTCAGAAGTTCCTTATTTTTATGCAAGGCATGGAGCATAGGTTTGTGTTTACCCATGGTGTATTGCCATGATTCTCCTGGAGTTAGAAGAGTTATTTAAAAGACTTTTCCTCAAGTGGGAATGTCCCCTTTTTCATGCTCTTTTGACAGGTTATAAGGAGCTCTGTAGCCTGCAGTGAGACAAATAATTCTTAGGCAAGGCTGAAACTGCAGGCTCAATCAGTGATACACTCACAGAATCTCTGTCTCTGCTGTCATTTATAAAGACACTTGAAGTCACAGAGGAGTTATGTGACTCCAAGATGACTTCTAATATCTAATACAATTTATCAGGGGTAGGTTATTTGTTAAAATCTACAGTTTGATGTATATTGTTAACTCAGAATCGAGCGTTCTCTCTTAATTTACTATTCTACAAAATGCAGGTCCCCCTTCCTCTGTAACAACAATAGGAGCAGACCTCTTAGTCACCAAAGGTCCAAAGAGGGATCTGCTGGCAATGCATAACCTCCACTTCCACCTCATACACAACAGGTACTCTTCTGATCCAGTCCCCTCATTGTGGCCAAAGGGCTGGGACCCACTGGTGTGGGTGGTGGGGGTCCCAGAGTTGTTGGTTGCAGGGGGTGGTGTGTGTGAGTGATGGGGGCACTATCTATGTGGTTTGGGGACCCTGAAATCTAAAGTTATCTACTGCCTCTATTCTCGTTCCCTTCTCTTCCACCTCTGTATTACCCTACACTTCTATTCCCTTCCCTGATTCCATATCCCTCCACTTCCATCCCTGAGCCTCCCCTGCCCATATTCCAGTTCCCTTTATTCCAGCTGTTCAACGTTCATGTTTGTGATGAGAAAGTTCTTCTTTGGGCATCACTGTGCAGTTATCCTCACCATTGATAAGCATATAATTTACAGTTTAGATAACAGGAAAACGGCCAAACTAGATCATCTAGTGAAAAATGCATCCCCTATTGAAAAATATATGGAAGGTTCTATAAAGAAGGTGGGTTCATGAATCTTTAAGTGCTGAACTATTGGCCTTTTCATAGGAAGTTTATCTCTTTTATTGCTTCCATCCTCAACTCTACAGCTTGGGGATAAAAACAAAATTAAAGAAATTAAAGAAGCAAAATGTACTTTCAGAAATAACATTCTGTGAGCAGCTAATGGCTCTGATTATTTCCTCTGTAGGCTCCTTTAATACCTTTAAACCTTCTTCTCCTTCCTCTAAATTGGTAGGCTCTAAGCCTTGCCTTTATAGACAGATGCACAGCAATTAAAGCTATTGATATTTGCAATCTGATTTACTGCCCGCAGATGCTTTCCCTGGCAGATGAAAGCGGAGCATAAAACAAGGTAACAAACTGCTCTGTAGTTTTATTTTGAACTGACACAGAATATAAATCAGTGTAGAGGAGATCATATGGTGGTAATTAGTGATGGGCAAAAAAATGTGCGAAACGAGTCACCGCACGTTTTTGACACGCGTCGCATCAACTTACATAGTTACATAGTTACATAGTTAAATTGGGTTGAAAAAAGACTGAGTCCATCAAGTTCAACCCCTCCAAATTAAAAACCCAGCATACATACACACACACACACACACACAACACACACATCTCCACTCTTTCAAACACAAACCATATACCTGTATGCCCATAGCTATACTAACTGTAGATTTTAGTATCAAAATAGCCTTTGATATTATGTCTGTCCAAAAAAACATCCAAACCCCTCTTAAAAGCATCAACAGAATGAGCCATCACAACATCACCCGGCAGTGCATTCCACAACCTCACCGTCCTGACTGTGAAGAACCACCTACGCTGCTTCAAATGAAAGTCATTTTCTTCTAGTCTGAAGGGGTGGCCTCTGGTGATCCTCTTTATGGGTAAAAAGGTCCCCTGATATTGGTCTATAATGTCCTCGAATATATTTGTAAAGTGTAATCATGTCCCCTCGCAAGCGCCTTTTTTCCAGAGAAAACAACCCCAACCCAACTTTGACACGTCACGTCATTTTCAATGCACGTCGCGTCGTTTTCATTGCGTCGCGCGATTAGTTTTTTTAAGCGAATTTTCGCTGGTGCTTTGCGAATTTGTTCGCCAGCGGCGAGTCGCGGGAATTCCCTGCGAATTCGACCATGGCGAATAAATTCGCCCATCACTAGTGGTAATACTCAATGGGATATGTTTTATCCTCGTGTTATATTATTTCACCTAATATGATCAATAGATTTGTCTCCGGCTCACTGTTAAACTGATCCTCTGCAAACAGTATTTGGGATGATTGTTTACTACACAGACATTCATATCCCCTCCATGTAAACTCACTAGTGATGGCAAATTTAGCCATCGCCATCGCATATAGGGGGAGATTCATCAAATAGTGAAGTTCTGCCACTAGAGGGAAATTCCACAGCTCTCAGTTCATTTCTATGGGATTTTGAAAGGCGTATTTATCAATGGGTGAAGTGAAATTTCACCCTTTGATAAATACGCCTTTCAAAATCCCATAGAAATAAATGGAGAGCTGTGGAATTTCCCTCTAGTGGCGGAACTTCACTCTTCACTTCACTCTTTGATGAATCTACCCCATAGTGATTCGGCAGGCATGGATTCGTGACAACTTTCCGCATTTTTTCACCTGCAAATGTTTTTGTGAAACTGTGGCAAAAAAAAATTTGCTGTAACAAAAAAAAAATGTGCGTTAAAATCGTTGTGTGCATAAAAATTGTCGCATTTCAAAATTATTTGGATGCCCATTGACCTACTTGGGCAAGATAGTTGCTCATATAAAAATTGTTGCGCGCATAAAAATGTTTGCGTGTCAAAATTATTTTGACACCCATTGACTTCAATGCGTTTCGTGAATTTTTCACCGTTTCACAATTTTCTCAATTGCGCAATTCTTTTGGTAATTTGGATCTTCATGCCCTACTGTATGTCTGCTAGAAAATCATGTAAACATTAACTAAACCCAACAGACTGGTATTGCTTTCAATAAGTATTTATTATATCTTAGTTGGGATCAAGTATCTTATTATAACAGAAAAAAAGGAAATACTTTTGAAAAATTTGGAAAATCTGGAGAAAATGCAGTCTGTGGATACCCGTTACCCAGAAAGCTTTGAATTACGGAAGGCTGTCCCTCATGTACTCTATTATAATCAAATGTATGTATGTATGCATGTATGTATATTTTTTATAACGCTCCTTGACGCTCCTTGAGGGAAAAGCACTGTACAGCAAAATAATAAATTAGTAGTAACAAGTAAGGGGTCATTGAAAAAAAAAGTAACAATTAGTGCATTATTAGAAATACAATTCAAATAAATATAAAATATAATTACACTACAGCTGGAGGACCCTACCCGTAGGGCTTACTGTCTAAATGGGAGGGTAACATACAGATACAATTCAGAGGGGTATTAAAGTGTTGTAGGTTACAGTTTGTTACACTGTTATACAAGAGCCAGTTCCCAGCTCAGGTGTTATCCAAGTGATCCCAGAAGTAGTCCAAAGTTTTAAAATGGAATTCCTTTTTTGTGTAATAATAAAACAGAACCTTGCATTTTCTTGTTTATGTAATATTATATATATTATATACATATATGTATATGTATATATGTATATATATATATATAACTTTTGGTTTGCCCCAGCATTCTTCAACATGTACCTGTCGTGAGTCTCGGTGCACACTTCTATAGGAGACTCCGTCACGTCCCCACTTGATACGCAACTCGATATGAATGAAGCAGCACATGATTCTTGCAATAGTGTATATTAAATATTAACACATCAGTACAGCGATGTTTATATATGCCAAAAAAAACCTCAGTTTATCCATAAACTGGAGCCAAGCATCTGGTTTGGAACATTTCCACTCTTCCTGTGCATCTCCTGGAGTTGCCTATGGAGTTTCAAGTTTCAGAGGTTGATTACTCCTATGTGGGGATTAATACCTTGGATGCAACTCGGAAACCAGAAGCAGGAGTCCAATTGGGACTGAAATTTTAAACAGACAAGCCAAGTTTAGGTAAGGACAATCATATCGCTCAAAGGAGGTCAGGGCAAGTGGCAGACAACAGAAAAGCTAGAAAAGGGTCAGAGAGCAACAAGGTACAGCAATTCTGAAACTGGCACAGCTCTATGTTGTATGCTCATAAACCCTACAATGCTTACGCTGTTGGTTGTTGGTCAACTTGGTATGGTTTACTGACATTTTTGACCATTTTTCTATCTAACCTCCAAAGTTTTATAATAATTAACACAGACACTGGGCCAGTCAAAGGTTCATTGGAGGGGCATTTCCCCCCTCAGAAGGTGAATGTACATAAAGGCACAAAGAACATAATATATTTGTCAAGCTGAGTAGTAGTAGACATGAAGAATAAAGGCCTACAAGTTCATCACACTAGCAGGAGGCTTTCCTGGGGATGATAGAGGGAGGACAGCGATGAAGAGTAGCTGGGAAGCCAGTAACAAAGTGTCAAGGGGTCAAACAAAGGGAAGGTCAGCAGGTCTTGGCAGATAGCAAGTTTCAAAGTCGGTATTAGGGCTGATTCAAGATTAGGAGTCAAAAACAGCAAGGGAAAAATGCCAGGAGATCAAGGAGAACCTGAAAACTAAGCAATTACAGTCCTTTGAAATGCCTGTTGGAAGCATATCACATCCCTCAGAACTGGCACCCTGGTGTCCAGATGAAACATGAGCGTGACCATGTAAATGCACTGGTGTGCTGTTTGAGGACAGAGTTGGCACTGGTGTGCACCCATGCAATAAGCAATACATCTGTGCATGATTGGACACCATCAGGCACATGCACACATGCAAGGAGGATGACCAGCACTTTGAGTGTTCTCACAATTGCCAGATATCAGAGTGTCAAGCAAGAGTGGCAGCCCTCCATTATCAGGGGCTTTTTCATCTCTTTTTTTGCCTTTGTCATTCACAGTTTACTTCATGATGCCACTTTGAACATTGTTTTATTTTTTATAAAAAGGATTATTTTCAAGATTTCACATCCCAAAGTGAATACAAAATAAACATGAGATGCTGTTCCTGGTGCTTGAATCAAGCCCCTCAGATCTATCAAAGTCAACAGTCTTGAAGGTTATAATAATCAAGTAAACCTCATCTCGCTCCATATCAGCACAGTACCAGGAACAAATTGCATTCTCTATGGACGTTAAGAAGCTTAACCAAGCAAGCCTGGAATGAAAACTTCTATTGCTCAATAAATAATGTATCTACTCTGAAGAATGCTTACAGTTGTCTGGATATGGAATGGAAAATTTGGGACAAACTACAGTCAGTTATTTGTCTTAATATGATGACAGCCATCATGCATTATGATAAAATAGTGCTGCCACATGCCATGAGAAACAGGATCCAGCTGTAGAATTTCCATTCAGACGTGTAAAGTAAAAACACTGGTTGAACCCAGGCTAGCAAGCTGTTGCAGCCATTAATGAATATTATATAGATCTTATCTTTAACTCAAAGCCTTTATATTCATATGATTCACAATTTTCTCTATATCCAAAGTTCAGACTCATCCTGAAAATCTTCACAGTTCCCTGCCCTGTGGAGTTCACGATCTCTAATGCTCTCATCTTTTACAGTCAGAAATTCCTTACCAATCTATTAATATTTAGCAAATATTATTAACGTTGGTTACTTCTTCATCTACTCTACCTTCTTTCACTTTGGCTTTGTTTTGCAGTAAGTATCTTGGAGTGCGAGGAGTTTATTTAGCAAGAAAGAGTGTATGATTATATAGTTCAACTTATCATTTCAGACCCTAGAGTTCATATTTGGTAGCAGACCCTTTGCTTAATTTTAGGCTTATTGTATTTTTATTTAAAAGCTTTTTTCCTGTAAAAAAAGGGACTGTTTTTTTACTAAAATCTGTAATGTTGTCATCATTACATTTTCCCAGAAGGATTTTGATGTAGGTGTTTATTGGGGTACTTTGGTTGGTCTTTCTCATGTTTCTTTTTGAGCAGTCATGACACAGACATGCACTACTGTGCCCACCACTGTGCAAGGTCATTGTGCCCGAAAATAGCGGTGACAGTAACAAATATTCCCAACTTGCAAAACTATTTTGTGAGAATTTTCTTCCCCACCGAAGTAGTGGTATAACTCAAATTCAGAGAATTCACATAAATATTTGCAATTGGTTATTTCTGCCCATATTTAAAAAGTTTATGGAAGTTTATAAATGAGCCCCACTGCCTAACCTGACCTCTGCCTGTTTTTGACTCTATTTTGCCTGATCCTTGCATGTACCTCATCTAGAACTTCTGAACTCTGAAGTTGGAAGGTTCCCAGCTAGAACTGCAGCAGAAATCTGCTGGGCCCCAAAAGGGCATCAACGAAAAGTCGCAGTAACTGTGCTCTCCTGCCTTATGGAAGAGTCGGATCTGTGTCAGCAGCCAAACTCCAGGTTCCTGTTTACCTGCTACATTGCACCAATTGTTTCTTACAACTTTTACATGGTGACATTCATTTTGTCCAGTCAATTTGAG
>CM044434.1:149182597-149196690 GCA_024363595.1 Xenopus borealis
GTAAAATTATGAGCACAACTGTAGCTGGCTGTCAGGCTTGGAATATATTAGCAGTATCTAATGGAACACATAGACATCTCTCCTTAATCTTAAACTAATTGGCCTTCAGGCCAGAGTTTCAAGAGTATCTCAGAGTAAAATTAAAAAGTAAATAGTAATTTTCCTCAGATCCAACCCTAACTGGCCTTTGACATGAAAATACTTGGGTGGGGGCAGCCACACATTCATATATTATTTACTTACTATTTCACTGTTATGTCTTCTGGTTTGAAGCTACTACATTTTATTTTGCACTCTCTGAACAGCATTTCTAAATTCCTAATGTTAATTTAAATATTTTTTTGAATGAAATATTGTAAGGACTTACCCTGGTGGTCTAGTGGGGGGACGGCAGGGACGCCTGCCGCCCCCTCGGCGGGGACGCCCGCCGCATCTTTTTCTCTGCGCCGGCTTCTCTCTGAGCGCGCGCGGCGCACTTCCGCATTCATTTAAAGGTGCAGGCGCGCTGACGCCAAATTCAAAAGTATTTATTGGGATTTTCTTTGCAATGCTGCCGGTTATAGGTTTAATCTCCTGGTGCCAAGTAATTGTTGCTTAGCTTCTTCTGTTCCTGGCTACCTGTGTTTGACCCTGCCTGGCTGTTTTGACTATTCTGACTTCTGGAACCTGACCCCTGCCTGTACCTGACTGCGATTCTGATTAACCCTTCATTTGTCTCCCTGGTTTGACTCCTGCCTGATTTTGACTCTGATCTTGTCTCATCCTTTTCTGCTTTGATCACCTGGTTTGACCCTTTGCCTGCCTGACGTTCCATTGCTATCTGCCCGCCTTGACCCGGCCTGTCTGACCACGAACCTGCCAGCACCGTAACCTTCGGCCTTTCCAGACTCTGACTACAGTCGTGCCCCTTGCTAGCCAGAACCCCTGCCTTGCACCTCTCGTTAAAGTCCAGGTGGCATCTGAGTAGCTGAGGGCTCCTCCCGAAGCCAAAGGCGGTCACACTACTGGCAAAGCACGAGCTGTGACCAGGGTGCTTGGCATTTGTTCTGGTTTGGGTGCCGACCATGACAAATATTTTAGACAAACTGCTCTTGGAAGAATTTTGAAGTAACCTCTAGATGTTCCATCTGTAAAGGCACAATTAGTGTCTCTGTTTCCAAACAAGGTCTGGATGTGGTTCTTTAATGATGGGACGGAAATACAGATTAAAATGTGCTGAATCTTTTTTACTGCTGTTGCTGATTCCAGGATAATAAAATGATCTGCCTGAGGTGAATTCCATGGTTATCACATGTAGTGAAGTAGTGCTGCCATCACAATGCAGTGCATCTTTGGAATTGTCTTACAAGGATGAGATACCCAAGAAATCAGTTGCAGGCTTATTTATCTTTCAAAAAATTGCAATTCCTAAAAACACTGGTTTGTTATCAGAATCTGTGTAATTACTTTGACACATGAGATGCACTGCTGCTTATATTATACTCAGTTTTATAGCTATATTGCTTGTGGTGGCATTATCGGGGACAAGTAACTGTATTTTTGTGCTCTAAAAATATATGTTGCTTCAATGTAAAGATACACATACACATACATATTTTGAGATAACACAAGGACATTGTTTTTTATTAGGTCATACACAGCTTATGAGATAGTAGAAGCCATTTACTTTGGCCTCAGATGCAAGTTCAAGAAGACTAAGGGCCTCCTTAGATAATTTAAAAAGCACCTGTTTCTCACAGTGCTGTGCATCTAGTGCCGCTACATGCTTACACTTACTAAGGGGATCAATTGCAGTTGAGATGTACAAGAGCTACACCAACTTTACTCCAGGCAAAGCAGGGTTACAGAGTGAAATGTTTGCACTTCCTCAGCAGTGAGCAGCTGTTGGAGTTCTACACAACTTTCCAGTGGATTTACTCATGGTTGTGCCACTCATGACACTTGATGAGTTACCTTGTTGTTGCCCTGTGCATGTTTCACATGCCAAGACCAATGTCTGTTACTGACTATGTATTTCCTGAGGTCTGGATACAGGAACCTCTCGCACACCCTGGCCTTCGACCAAGACACCAGTTTTGACCTTAACCCGTCTACAGAACCCTGCATTTTCCTCTTCTATAATTCTCACCTCATACCAGGTCCTTGGGTTTAAGGAACAGTAAGACCAAAATATTTAAGTGCTTTAACATAAATAAAAAATACTGTTTCCCTGCACTGGTACAACTGGTGTGTTTGCTTTAGAAACACTATTATAGTCTATATAATCAAGGTGCTGTGTAGCTATGGGGCTCAGGTTACATAACAGAAAACAGATGAATTTTGCAGAGTCCCATTGTATTCTATTACAGTGTTATCTGTTATCTGCTAAGTATCCTGTGCCTTTTCTCCTTTTTATGCCTAAATGGCTGCCTCGTGGCTACAGCAACCTATTCATATAAACTATAATAGTCTTTCTAAAGGAAACACATCACTTTTACCAACGCAGGGCACCAGTGCATTATAATATAATTACTTTAAAATGCTTTTATTTTTTGGTGTTACTGTTCCATTAAGGGATGGCTTTGGAAAATGCTTTTACTCACTAATTAGAATCTGGTTGTCCTTACTATAACAGTTTATACCTGCCATTGCCCCTTGGATATCATTTCCATTATGATTCTAGCTAGCAAGGGACCGGTAAAACCCTGGACATTTCATTGGGAGCCCTATTCCCCTATAGCCACAAACATCTGCTATATGTTCCATTTTCAAATGCATTTTAATGTGACGTTGTGGCAGGTTTGGAAAGCTATTTTGACTGCTGCCATTTTCCTTAAAAGTAAATAAACCATATATTCGACTTGTTTAATTAATGTAATATTATGTGATATACAGTCATATCCTCTTTGTACCTCCGGCCTTAGGGTAATAGCCCCTTGTGTGAGTATAAACCACAGTATCTTCCTTTTCAGAGTTTCTCTGTATGACTTTGAATAAAATCTATTGTATTAAATGCAAAAGGAATCAGGACTAGGAGTACAGTCTGTAGTAGAGGGAGCCCAAGGAAACACCGATTGCTGCCGTGCAATGTTGTTATGATTAGTGATGGGCGAATTTATTCGCCAGGGGCGAATTCGCTGCGAATTCCCACGATTCGCCGCTGGCGAATAAATTCGCGAAACACCGGCAAAAATTCGCCAAAAAAAACAAGTCGCACGTCGTTTTTGACGTGACACGTCGAAAATGACGCGACGCATCGGAAACTAAGCGACGTGCGTCGAAAACGACGTGACGCGCGCGCGATTTGTTTCGCTAATTTTTTCACCAATTCGGCGAAGCGAAACGGGTGAGATTCGCCCATCACTAGTTATGATGAACTAGATTTAACTGACCTTCAAAATGCATTTTTAGTCATTTTACTAATTATTTTACTTATTAGCTTGATTGCTAAGAGTGAACCGATCCTTCTGGTAACCAATAAGGCACTTAGGTAATTAAAATTAAATACTTGTATACTGTAACGACTGCAACAAAAATAGACCTATATATATTTATATACTGTATAGACCTATACATAGGTCTATACATAAGTAAATATATACATCTCTTACTACTAATGTGCTTGCAAGCTGTAGTAAGGCTAATTAAATGGTCACTAGATGTCAACATAATCTCCAAGGGTAGAACTCCACAAGCGGTTTTCTTCGGATAGATGCAGGCAGATTAAATACACGCGGATGGAGACGCAAATGTCAAAATTCTAATAAGAACTACATTACATCTGAAGCAATGCGATTAGTGATGGGCAAATCTAGGCAGATTCGCTTCGCCGAAAAATTCGCGAATTGCTAGCGAAATTCGGAAATTGGCAAAAAATGTCCGTTGTTTATGTCACGTCGTTTTCGTCGCGCTTCGCGTCATTTTCGCTGCGTCGTATCATTTTCGATGAGCGTCGCGTCATATTCGACGCGTCAGGTCGTTTCTCGGCGTGCGTCGAGTTGTTTTCGGCGCTAAGCTTGTTTTTTTTGGGGGGCGAATTTTCGCCACGCAAATTATTTTGGGTGTTTCGCGGCTAATCACGGGAATTTGCAGTGAATTCACTGCTGGCGAATAAATTTGCCCAACCCTTAATGCGACTGTTGCATGTGGACACAGTAAGTAGCGTCTTCATCCAACAGTCGGACCGTGTAGTTGTTAACTGTGATTTTTTTTATTCAGTCCAATTATATTTTGACGCGTGCGACTCCATCCGATTTGTCACCTACACGAAGGGAGTTGACCTGATGAAAAACGCTCATGGAGTTCTACCCTTACTGACCATTCAAAAGCTATTAACCATAAACGTTGCGTGAGTAACATGTTTTCAAGCTGTTGCCAATGACTGCGAAGTTCTGGATGTACAGTATAGCAGATAAACTGGACAATGCATAAGGTTCTCAAATACTATACATGACAGTACTGTGTAATGCATTGACAAGCTTTGTATGATGCTAATTGCAGCAACTACTGACAAGGTCCCCTTGTTTAAAATGATATAGTTCTAGAGATCTGTACAGTGAAATATTAAGAGCATCATGGGCAGGGTTGGAAAGAACCCTGATACCAGTTTTAAGGTTCAGTTGTTCTTATTACTCAGTGGAGCTTTGATTTGTTTGTGTGATTTTTGTTCTGGGGTTCAGACAAGCCTAGTTTACTACAGAAAACTATGCATTTTTGGAAGTGGCTTCATGGTGGCTTTGGAACCTCTTCGGGACTTCGGTCATTGGGCCATCAGACAAAACAACAGACTAGGAAAATATGTTTTTATATTTTCAGCTATGTATTTAAGTGGCCAGATATGTCCCAAACTACTCTTTCCAATACAATTTATCTTCAGCACACTACTTACTTCATTTTGGGTTCATATACTCCCTGGCTGCCTCCAATTCAGCCAAATTCTGTGTCTTTGAGTATCAGGATATGAAGCACACCATTCATGGGCTTTGCCTTTAACACATTTATTGCAGTGGAAAGTAACACAAGCTTTCGGGGAGGTATTCACCTGAGGAAGCTTGTGTCACTTTCCGCTGCAATAAACATGTTAAAGGCAAAGCCCATGAATGGTGTGTTTCATATCCTGATACCCAAACTACTTTTTGCAATATTTGACCATCCACCCTTGGGCCAATGATTGTATGATCCATTGGGGTCTACATGGACACATTAGACAAGGCCCCTATCACTATGCTGATACACTCCTTGTCCAAAGGGATATTCAAAGCTGCTGATTGATTTCTGCTCTGTGAGCAACATACAAGGGAGGATAAAATGCAGACCCAGTTGGAAGGGAATGGACTAACAGCCTAAATTAACCCTTTAATGGTTACCTTTACAGATGCTGAGACATGTTGTACTGTGGTGAGTGCCATGTTAGACAGAATTATATGAAATCACAATTTGCACCATGTGTAGGCTTCATCCAGTTTGCTCCATCTGTAGGCTTCATCACATGTTTTTCTCTTTCATTTTGAAAAGGTCTGTATACACAGTGTTGGACTGGGCCAGCGGGACATCAGGGAAAAAAATCTAGTGGGCCCCGCCAACCCAGACCTGCTCCTTGCCGACTTTTCCTCGTGACCCAGATCGCAGCCACAATCAAATAAACATAATGTACACATAGTTACATAGTTAAATTGGGTTAAAAAAAAAGACAAAGTCCATCAAGTTCAAGCCTTCCAAATTAAAACCCAGCATACACCCCCCCCACTCTTTCACAAAACCATATATGCCCATAGCTATACTAACTGTAGAGTTTAGAATCAGAATAGCCTTTGATATTATGTCTGTCCAAAAAATCATCCAAGCCCTTTTTAAAAGCATCAACAGAATCAGCCAGTCCGACACTGTGTATACAATTCTACAATAACATCTGAGAGCTTTATTAGGGTCATAACAGGAAATATTTTTTCTTGAGTATCAGCTTATTTTTATTATCTCTATATGGCTAACCTGCAACACTCAATACTCAATGTATAATGCATGCTACTGATTTCCCCCCCCCCCACCCGCAAGCAATCTACTGTATATTGCAGCTAAATCAATACACATAAATATTATTAATGTATACATCATTCAAAACATCATATAATATCTATATTCACTTGTATGTTGACTTAGTGTTTCCAAATCTACTGTCAGGCATTCATCTGCATTCCACCCCTACCATTATAACAAGAAACCTGTGTCCCCTTTGCAGCCCTGCTAGAAATGTCCCTCTCTCCAACTCTACACTTTGAGATTTGCCATGCATGTGCCCAGTGTACATCCTGATGGGAAGGTGAATTGGGCATCAGGAAGCATCTGCTCTGATTGCATAAGATTACATCAGAACATATAGAGCACTTCCAGGCATTAATTTAATCATCTTGACATGACCTAGTTTTGGGATTGCAGTGTCTCTTTAAAGGTATTGTTTTTTTTTCTGCCTTTAGTGCCATTGGGATCTAAACAGCTGTTAAAAGAATTGCACTTTATTTCCCCAGATTTTGATTATTCTACATAGGATTTAGGGAAACTGATATTGGTTCCAAGAAACAGATCAAGTGTTCTTTCCTTGAGTAATTTCATGTTACTTTAGAGGTTCTGAGATTGTTTGTGGTTTTGGCTTGTATTGGAAGAGTTCCATAAATGCTTGAAAGAGCCACGAGTAAAATTAGCTGCAGCCACATTTATGTTCTAGGAAGAAATGCAATATACAATATGCCAGTGTTTAGCTGGGTCCTGAATATTTTAGGCACCGATTGTCAGTTAAAACACGGTTGATAGTTTGAAATGTATATGCAGAAAATTTTTGGGCCAGAATAGTTCATTACTGGGTCAAAAACATAGGAGGCCTGGGCTGGTTGGTGCCAGTATTATTAATAGGCAATACAAACAGTGATCCCTGCTGTGATGTCATGTAATTCCCCATATACAACTTGGTGGTGACCTGTCCCTGTGGTGGCGCTACATAGATGATATTGTAATAATATGGAGAGGCTTGGAAAAGGGACTTCTGAACTTTGTAGAAAGCCTCAATCAAAATGATTTAAATTTAGAACTATCCCTTACTGAATATACAGTAGAGAGTCCATACATTTTTTGGATCTAGAAATATATATAAAAGATACACCAATCAATGTGAAAACTTTCTTTAAGAAAGTAGATTCAAACAATTATGTCCTTCCAACAAGCAAACATCATCCACAATGGATGCATAGCATTCCATTTGGCCAAATGTGTAGGATAAAAAAGAATTGCACAGAAGAAACAGAATGTTTAAAACAATTAGATGTTATAAGTGATTGTTTTAAAACAAGAGGATACAAAGAAGGGTTAATTAAACAATCATATGAGAAAGTACAAAAGATAGGAAGACAAGATCTATTAAAACAAAAAGAAAAACATTTTTGAGATAAAGGACACTATAGTTTTCTCTACAACCTATAAACCTTTAGCTAATGAAGTGAAGAAAATAAAAAAGAAACATCGGGGAATCTTATCATGTGATGACGATTTGCAAAAAATAATGCCAACCAACAATAGTGTTTAAACGAGCTAATAACCTTAAACAAATATTAACAAAATTACATTGAAACTGAAAAAATCAGAAAGTAATACACCAAAAATTAATGGACAGGATTATATCCCTGTGCTTGCTGTAAAGCATACAAATATGGTAAAAAAAAAATCCTTCCAATCGACAGTAACTAAAGAATACAAGATAGAACAATGTATCAAATGTACAACAGAATATGTAATTTATTGCATACAGTGTCTATGTGGATTGCAATATATAGGCAAAACAAGTAGAAAATTGCGAGACAGAATTAGGGAGCACCTCAGAAACACAGAGAAGGGTGTAGAATCCCATAGTGTGTCGAAACATTTCAAGCTAAAACATGGCTGTAACCCTAAAGGTTTGAAATACCTGGGGGATAGAAGTGGAGAGGAGGAAATATTGTAGAGGATACACTTAGGGGCACATTTACTAGGGGTTGAAGTGAATATTCGAATAAAATTCAAATTTAAAAAATTAGAATTTAGAAGTAAATTCGACTATTGAATAGGCCAAAATTTGATATGAATAGAAATAATTAGAAAAGTCGAATTTTGTACTGGCCCTTTAAAATCCTTCGAATTTGACACTTTGCCACCTTAAAGCTGCTGAAGTGCCATTTTAGCCTACGTGGGATCTCCAAGAACCCGTCCTAGGAATTCAAAGAACTTTATCCATTGAATCAAATTGAACGATTTTTATTTGACCGAAATAGGTAAATTTTTGATTGAAAAAGCCCTTTAAGAAAAATTTGATGGTCAAATTTCTAAGTTTTTTCACTTCGAAATTCGACCATTAGTAAATCTGCCCCTTAGATGTGAGAGTAGGTGGATTTACAGTACAAACTAGGAACATTAGAACCAAATGGTCTAAATATATATTTTAAATTAAGGTTTTTTTTTGGAGGTGAAAATATCTAAAATGAATTGATTTGTAAAAAAATAAAAAATAAATAAATATATATATATATATATGCATACAATATTTACTGTTAAAAAATTGATGGATGTGAAAAAAGTGAAATAAAGTAATACTAAATTAATTTTAAATTAATGAGCATTGAGCTAATAGAATAAAATAAATTTAAATAAATTGATTAGCAAATCGATCAGAAAGAAAATAATTTGATTTCTGATATTCATTATTTCTGTATGATTTGATATTAATTCTTTTACCATTTGATGAAAAATCTCTGTTTACATATGTTTTAACAAAATACATTCCAAAATACATTCCATCAATTTTATCTATTGCATGATTTTATATTTCGAAGTTAAATGGAAGAAGAATGAATCAATATTATGTATGAGTCTCTCTGCTGTCATCAATATAGAGCAATGTGTGAGGAAGCTTAGCGTGAGGTTGCCATGACAATAGGTGGGAGAGATAGGAAAGATAGGAGAGAGAGGCGTCACCTAGACGAAAACGACGCGCGTCGAAAATGACGCAACACATTAAAGTTGACGCAATTTCTCTGGAAATTCGCAAATTTTTCGGCGAAGTGAAACTGGGGAGATTCGCCCATCACTAGTTAGGACACCAGTAGCCAAAGAGGAAGATGCCACTCCCTACTCACACTATAAGGCAGTGTGGAAGGAAATGGTCATTACACCCTTTGGCCAATAACTAGAGGCGTAGAAATGTGAAATGGCAACATGGGCTTCTGCCTAGTAACTATGAAGGTAGGGATTTAACTCTATAGGTGCTGTAAAACCTATTGGTCCTTACACACATGTGGGCTTAGTCTAGGCAGCAAGAAAGTAACCCTTTTCTATTATTTATTGGCATGAACAGGGCTGGATTCAGGTTAAGACAGAGATATCATTATCCTCTAGCCTCAGGTGCATTCACTCAACAAAAACATATTCTTAATAAAAACACTAATTGAACAGAGAGCTGGATTATGCATACTAGCTCCATCATTTCAAGGAGACTCCACCACCATGTACCAAACTGATAGCTTTAATGGTGTTTGGTTTGAGGGGATATAGTGTGATTAACGGCCTTTCATCTGTTGTTGACTTAGAGACTTACCAATTTGTGTAATAAAAGATACCAACAGGCCTTTATCATGCTATGTAAAAAGTTGAGTGTAGTTGCCCCTAGCAACCAGCAATTAGCTTTCAACAGTTAGAAAACAAAAGCAAAGATTTTGTTGGTTGCTATGAGCAACATCATCGATAATGTTTCAGCCTAAGTTTGCACAGGAGCAGTAAACCATAGCAACCAAGCCAACAGATGTCCAATATGCCACCTAGTGATTGGTTGCTATAGGTTACTACTCCTGGGCAAACTTAATGTCTTTTATGACATAACCCCCTTAGAAAGCAGTTTAAGGCCGGTGGCTGTACTTTAACAACAAGTGAAAGTTCAGCTGCTGTTAGTCATAGGCGGGTGTCTGGAGTACAGATAGATGGTTCAAGGTTGGGCATCACAATGGTGGTGTCTTGCTACAGTGCCCTATGCTTTCTCTTCCTTATTTCAGACCTTGATCAGTTTCTCAAAAGCCATGAATTTCTTGTAAATGATATCCTTATAAAAGACTCTTAGTGATGTCATTTTTGTCACGACTCCCTAAAACTTGTGAATTATAATAAATCTAATACCGCTTGTTGGAAAATATGAGGATATTAGAAGTAAACTTGGAGTTCTATGACCTGCATAAATGCATTCGGCCTTCAGCCTTGTTCTTTAATATGGTCATGGAACTCCTCGATGATTAGGCGGTATTTTAATCACTATGTAATCTTCATTCAAGCTATACGAACAAACCTGATCATCGACCCTTTTAAATAGCAGGCAGCTGAGAATCTACCAAACTCAAAAACTAAAAAAAAACTTACCAGATGTGGTCAGACTGTTCCGTCAAGATGATGCAAAAAATCCTAGTGGGCCCCTTCCTGTTTGACTCTGGTCCCCTGCTAGTACTGCAGCCTGTGGCGCAAGTGGAAGGGGGTGGCCTTGACCAAAGGAATGAGTGTTGCTCAGGTACCTGCTCTGTAAGTTGTACAGTATCCAGGTGTCTCAGATTTGTGTTCACCTTGTGGTGAATCTATATACACAAAACTGAATATGTAGATTTTATGTGCCGCTGTGTTCCAGAGAAAAGCAAAAACCTCCTTTATGGATGAGGATTTACCTGAAAAGATAGGGAATAAAATCATTACTGACTGCAAGGTGGCAATAAAAAATTCTCTAGAGATCCACATTCTAACATGTTTCAATTAATTCCTGCATCCCTCTACATCCATCTTATCTGAACCCTATACATTCATTTCCTTTGTTTCTACTTTCAAAGCGAAATTTCTGAGCAGACTGGTTCCGCTTTTATAATAAACTATTATAGATCTGTTTTTGTGTTTTTAATGGAAATGCTGTTATGCGAGGACTCTAACCTATCCTTTTAATTTCCCTTAAATCTGAAGGATAAACGTTATAATGTGTCATACACACCAGGCTGAACTTTCCGCCAATTATTTTTGTCTCCTCCACTACTGTGCAATCACAATGTTTCCTTTTCTCTCACTGTTAAATAATAGGAGGTCCATGTGGAAATTCAGAACCAGATAAAAAAAAAACAGGCACGGGTCTGGTGCAAAACAAGAGAATGACCAATTGTACCGGCATTGTTCTGCTGATGGCTGCCTGACTACGGAACCTCATGAATCAACACGTGCATCTACAGCAACAATCTATGAAGGTTTCCTTAAACCCCAATGTTTTCATTGAGTTCTTCTTTAGGAACATTTAATAAAAACACATTTTCTTTATAATTATTTAAAAAAATGTATATTACCAACCAATGGCTCCTCAGTAACAGGTTGCTCACCAACCCCTTGGATGTTGCTCCCAGTGGTCTCAAAGCAGGTGCTTATTTTTTAAGTCCTGGCTTGGAGGCAAGTTTTGGTTGTATAAAAATGAGGTTTATGGCCAAACAGAGCCTCCAATAGGCTGCCAATCCATTTAGGGCTACCACATTGCCAGTCATCCTTATTGGCATCCCCAGGAACTTTTTTCATGTTTGTGTTGCTCCCAAAAGGTTACCTAGTCTGTAGGCAACTGCCAATGGCACTCCTCTGCAACTGAAGAGTATTCTTGATGTGCATGTTGTACACTATATGCAACATGGGACACAGTAGGCGTTACCTGCTACATTGTGACTGTTTAAATAGGGGAGGTTTCCTTTCTCTAGTCTAGACAAATGTGGTAGAGGGGCAAAGACAAGTCTACAATGACAATCAAGGTGTGTGTGTGTAGGAATAAAAGTGCAGTGCAGACATTCCAAAAATGTGACTTTACTGTATGGACAGTGCCATTGAGATGCATCTCTTGATTACTGCTCCTGGTAACTCTCCGCATTAGCAATGCATGCCCCACTGGATGGTGCAGGAAAGATGAAAAAAGAAGAAGATATAAGAAGATATATAATTTTGTTTTAAGAGCCACTGGCATCCAAGTTTATTTGAAAGATCAGCTTTGTAAATAAGATACAGTGTGGAAAACCCTTTTTTCTCCCATCAATACAGCAAGGGTCCACCAGGGCGAAAGAGTCTAATTCAGGGGTCCCCAACCTTTTTTGCTCATGAGTAGTGATGGGTGAATTTATTCGCCAGAGGCGAATTCGCGGTGAATTCCCGCGATTTGCCGCAGGCGAATAAATTCGCGAAACGTCAGCGAAAATTCGCCAAAAAAAATTTGCCGAAAAAAAACGAGTCGCGCTTCGTTTTTGACGCGACACGCGTCGAAAACGACGCGATGTGCGTCAAAAAGTGACATTTCGTGAATTTTTTCGCCAATTCACGAATTTCGCTGGAAATTCGCAAAATTTTCCGGCGAAGCGTAATGGGGGAGATTCACCCATCACTACTCATGAGCCATATTTAAAAGAGAGTTGGAGAGCAACACAAGCATGAAAAAGTCCATGGGGATGTCAAATAAGAGCTCTGATTGGCTTTTTGGTAACCCCTATGTGGATTGCCAACCTGTATTGAGGCTCTGTTTAGCAGTGCACCTGGTTCTTATACAACCAAAACATTCCTCCAAGCCTGGAAATCAAAAATAAGCACCTGCTTTGAGGCCACTGGGAGCAACATCCAAGGGGTTGGAGAGCAACATGTTGCTCGTGAGCTACTGGTTGGGGATCACTGGTCTAATGTAACATATGGGGGTTATTTACTATTATAGGAATGTGATAGTTTTATCCAGAAACCCATTATCCAGAAAGCTCCAAATTACAGAACGGCTCCCATAGACTACAGTTTATCCAAATAATCAAATTTTTAAAAAATGATTTCCTTTTTCTCTGTAATAATAAAACAGTACCATGTACTTGTTCCCAAATTCACTAAAGGCTGCAACACTTCGCCTGGCAAAAATTCACGCTAATTTGCTAAGTGCAAAGTTTTGTCCATGGCGCCGAACGGTGGCAAAGTTGCGCTAGTGTTGCTTCGTCAAGCAAACCGAAGTTGTGCTAATGTTGCCTGATTTGCATACAGGAGGAAGTAAAAGTTCAATGGACGTATATGTTGCAGGAAATACATTGCATTACACAAGCCTGGGAAACCTTAATAAAAGAAAATAGAGTTGTTATATTGCCCTACACATGTACCTACTGTATAGTTTATGTTCCATGTGTTAGGAAATCTAGGGGGGAAGCCGGGTACCGCAAAAAATGTTTACAATCTTTTTCAGCATATCACCCTGTAAATATAAAAAGATGCTAGCATTTTTTTGGGACTTGGAAAAATTTTCAAAATTTTTCGATGAACTCCTATGCCTGGTCTGAGGTGGTGAAGGCAAGTCTTCCACAAGAGGTAACGTTCAGTAAAAAATTGGCATAGTAACGCTCTTTCACAAGAGCAAAAATTGGCCTGGCGTTAGAGTGTGAAGCGTATGTCTCCTTCACTAGTGAAGGGGTGCCTGTGCTCATTAGTAAGTCTGCGAAGTAACGAAATTTTTGCTAGCGTTAGTCACTTTGCCCTTTAGTGAATCTGTCCCAATGAATCCTTATTATCGGAGGCAAAACCAACCTATTGGGTTTACATGATTTTCTAGTAGGTATGAAGATCCAAATTACAGAAAGATCCATTATATGGAAAGCCCCAGGCCCCATGCATTCTGCATATCAGGTCCCATACCTGTACTCAACTTTTTCTCACTTTATTAAAAGAAAAAAATGCAATCGAACCCGAATCCTCTTACTTTAACAATAAAACTTCTTGGGAAAAAACATTGCAAAACTGAACACTCAAACTTATACGATTATCGAATAAAAATCAGCGTAAACCTGTTTTTTTACCTTCAGGATTCTCAATAGTTTTGGGGGGGGGGCAAAACTATTGAGAATGATGAAGGTAAAAAAACATGTTCTAATTGCTAAAGAGACTATCTGCCATACATGATTCTGATGGGTTTTCAAATTTTTAGCAGCTTCAGAGCATAGTAAATGTCCAAAAATGCAAGTGTATTTGGTAAGACGTAGAGCAGGGGTCCCCAACCTTTTTTGTTTGTGAGCCACATTTAAATTTAAAAAAGAGTT
>CM044434.1:149198246-149214585 GCA_024363595.1 Xenopus borealis
CTTTGGGATAATTCCCATTTAGGCTAAATGTGGATGAGTGGTTTACTGATTTTCTGTAGACTGTGCTGGGCCGTCTAGAGAGGCAATGTCATTTTAACCAAAAGCACTTTATGTTTTTTTCAATTTCCATTCCATTTATGTATAAAAAAAAAGCATTTACGTTGACCTGAAGATCAACAAGCACACAAATAAGGCACAAATATATCCAAAATGGTTCTACCCAAATTAAATCTAATCATATTTTGATGTTGTAAGCATCTGCTGCAACACTGAGGCAATTTTAGCAAAACAGAATAATCATTTTCCATTTCAACATAAACAAGAATTTTACATTATTGGTAGAACAGTAGCTGGGAAAAAGTATTTCGAATGTTAAAATGTTCAGTAATTGGCAGATTTATCAAGAGTCGAATTTCGAATTTGTAGGAGTTTTTAGAAATTCAAAAATGGAACTGTTTTAAAAAATTTAATTTTTTAAAATTCGGGTGGATAGAATCGACCTGCAAACTAGAATCAAATTCAAAATTTATTTAATTTGATTTCAACCACCAAAAGACTGCAAATTGATTGTTGGAGGTCCCCCACAGCCTAAAACACAAATTCGTCAGGTTTTAGATGGTAAATAGTTGACTTTGAATTCTTAAAGGGACATAAAGGTATACATTTCAAAATTATTTTAAATTTTTTTAAAATTTGAATCAAATTTGGACTATTCCCTATTTGAATTACACTAAAAAAAATGAATTAAAAAATTTGAATTTTCCATTGGACTCGTATCATGCTCAGAGAGTAATAGTGGATTAAATACATTGCACATGTATCGGATGCATTATCCAGAAATTATCCACAAAGCTCCTAATTATGGGAAGGCCATCTTCCATAGACTCCATTTTATTCAAATGATTCACATTTTAAAATTAATTATTTTCTTTTTCTTTCTAATAAAACAGTAGCTTGTACTTGACACAAACCAAGATATAAGTAATCCTTATTGGATCTTATTGGGTTTAATTCATATTCAATTGATTGTTTAGTAGACTTAAGATATGAAGAACCAAATTACAGAAAGAGTTCTTATTTGGGACAACCCTAGGTCCCAATCATTCTGGATCACATGACCAATACCCACGCTGTATATACAGTATGTTACAGGTACTAGAAAATCATATTAAAGGCGAAAGAAAGGCTGAGAATTACTTGGGGGTGCCAAAAGTTAGGCATCCCCAAGTAATTGTATCTAATTACTAGGGATGAGCGATTTTTTTTCACTGAATTTCACCATAGAAATGACATCTATATCGAATGGGAGAAAAAAATGTTGTACGTCAAAAAAAAATGACGCGCTTAAAAAAACTTTTTTTAAGACTTTATTATTATTATTATTAACATGTATTTCTATAGCACCAACTTATTTGGTAGCAGTGATGTATTTTAGTGATGGGCGAATCTCCCGAGATTTGCTTAGCCGAAAAATTAGCGAATTACCAGGGAAATTCGCGACATGGCGAAAAATTCGTGAAACGAGTCGCGGTGCACTTTTGACGCAAATTTATTCGCCAGCGGCGAATCGCGGGAATTCGCCACGAATTCGCCCCTGGCGAATAAATTCGCCCATCACTAATGTATTTGTATTTAATGAATTTTGGAGAATTTTAGCCTGTTGCCCATATATTTGGTGAAGGGAAACAGGTCAGATTCGATCATCTCTACTACTTACTTGAAACCCCAGGCCAATGCTTCTATCAGCACCATGGAGTGATCTACTTCCTTCTACTTCTTTCTTTGCATGAGTGGGTATCTGCAGTAGAGAGAAAAGTCAAACATCAACAAAAAAGCTGGCTACTTCGTTCTACTGCACACGTGTCTGCCCCGGGAAATATGAAGAAAGCAGCAGAAGGAAGCAGATCACTCTGTGGTGCAGATTTCTGCTGATAGGGGTTTCAGGTAAGTACGTACATATAATCACTTGGGAGTGCCTAACTTTCGGCACCCCAAGTAAACTCAGCCTTTCCATCTCCTTTAAACACATAATCTTCTTTTGGAAATATCAGGACAGCCAATAGGCAAAGATTATTTCTCATGAATAACTATTCATTTATGGATAGACAGTTATTCCATGATAACAGTTAACTTATCAGCTTGGTACAAATGCTTGGAAAATGACAGATAGAAGGAAATACGACTTAAAGGCCTATTTATTTAGGTCAAATGTTAGTGGTTCAGAAACTACGATTAAACGCTATTCTCTAATTCTACAAATGTCATGGGATTGATAAAAATATATGAATATAAAAAGTACTAATCTGCACTAAAAAATATGATTATCTGTAAAATGTTATTCTAGGTTTCCAGACAATCACTAGTGAAACAAAAAATCTGAAAATCTCTAAAAGTCTGAATTGATTAAAAATGCTCCAGTAGGATCAGTGCAGCTCCATTGCTTTGTATGGGAGCGCTACAGCTTTTTCTTTTAAGCAGTTTTGTATTAATGGTTATTTGTGGCTTACATATGACATCATAGATAATACAGGGATGTGATCCGTTATCCAAAAACTCATAATCCAGAAAGCTCTAAATTACAGAAAGGCCACCTCTCATGGAATTATTGGTGCCATTTTTGTGTTTATTTTTCTTTCCTAGATTTTATGTTTTTCCAGAATTTATGCAGTGTTGATGTAACCCTCTGGAATATGTAAAATTGTAAAGGTATCCAGAATGCTCAGGACCTGGGGTTTTCCAGATAATGGATCTTTCCATACTTTTCAGCTTCATACCTTAAGTACACTAGAAAATCATGTAAACATTAAATAAACCGAATAGGATGGTTCTGCTTTCAATAAGGGTTAATTATATCTTAGGTTGGATCAAGTACAAGGTACTGTTTTATTGTTACAGAGATAAGGGAAATCATTTTTTTAAATTTGGATTATTTCATTATAATGGAGTCTATGGGAGACAGCCACATAATTCGGAGCTTTCTGGATAACAGGTTTCAGGATAACGTATCACATTACTGTACTAAGGAAAACTAAATGTTCTCAGAAAAGTGAAAAGAGAATTCTATATATAAAAGATCCCAGGAAGGTTCATAAAAAAAGGTTCTTAGTGTCTGTACAACCTTTTAAAAAGCCCAAATGTTACGCTACAAAATTCTATTTAAGACATCCCAGTCTTGAATTCTATTTAATTGAGTATTTTGCCTGGCAGCTAGGTGTTCCTAGTGACATTGGACGTTACACTGGTATCTACATCAATCAGACCTACTCAAGAGATCAAAGCAGGGTTTTTTTTATAGAAATTTTCAAAAATAACAGTATGACAAAATACTTTATGATTGATTGCATTGGTTTCATTTTACCAAGTTATTTCCCTTAGTTCAAGATCTTTCTTTCCTCCAGCTGGATAGATGATACTGTATATGGAATTTAGCAAATTCTATATCTGTACATGGAATATTTACTGGTAGTTACGCTATATCAATGATATATTCCGTGAATAGAGAAAACTTACTGGCACAGACAGGGAGGGGTTCACCTCACCTGTTGGTACACATTGACTTATGACTGGTCTCCTTTGATGTCCACAGATTTAGGTTATTATTATCAGACTGTGTAATGTGCCTCCAGCTGAAGGATCAATCTCTTAAATAATACATTTTCTTTGGGGGTGTCAGGAATTCCTCTTACCTGGCTCCTCGGCTCCGGTCCTCCCAAGATGGCGGCTCCCACGAGGATGGTCGCGCCGGAAGTGCGCGCCGGAATAGCCGCCCGCGTCAGAAGCGACGCGCCCGCGTCAGAAGCGACGCGCCCGCGTCAGAAGCGACGCGCCCGCGTCAGAAGCGACGCGCCCGCGTCCGCGCCGGAAATGACGCGCTGATGCAGGAAACTGACGCCTACTGATGACATCTCCTTTTTGGCGCCAATTACAGCCTATTTAAGGAACTTTTGGACACTTGATCCTTGCCCAATTATAGGTCTTAGCTTGCTATACCTGGGTGTGATTCTGCTGATATCTGATTACTTGTGTACCGACCTCTTGCCTGGATTTCCTGATTTTGAACCTCTTCTGCCTGGACTGATCTTGTTGCCTGTTTGACCATTCTTCTGCCTTATCCCTATCTGTACTGCGAACTTGGACTTTTGCTACCTCCTCCCACGGTCCTTACTACCTCCGAGGCCTTTTGGCCTTACAGGGGGTCATTGATGTGAAGATTACACAAAGGTTTATAGTCTTTAGGCTTACTGAAAACTCTCAATACTCTGGTTGTTTTTTAACTGTTTAAAGTAAAAGTTTTATTTTAAATAAATACATTTTTCATAGTACATGTATGGGATCTGTTACCCAGAAAGCCACGAATTACAGGAAGATATACAGTATATCTCCCATAGATTCCATTAAATGATTTGATTCCAATTATTTCCTTTTTTCTCTGTAATAATAAAACAGTAGCTTGGATCTTGATCCCAACTAAGATATCATTACTCCTTATTGGCCTAAGCTCATTGGGTTTATTTAATGCCTAAATTATTTTTTAGTAGACTTAAGATATGGATGTCTAAATTACAGATAAATTGATTATCTGAAACCCCCAGATCCTGAGCATTCTGTATAACAGTTCCGATACCTTTATGCTAACAGGGAAGTGCACAATACAGCAATAAAATCCCAAGTGACTGTAGTGTAAAGTAGTATATTAGTGTGGTCTCTTTCATGGTAGTGTCCTGTGCTGACCTCCTCCAATGCAGATATATCAAACTAAAATTAGGGTAAAGGAAGATGGCTTTTTATCCACACCAGAAAGGGAAAAACAACATGGTCAATTGATCTTGATTATGTTCTTCAATATGGGTAGCTTGAAGCAACATCCGAGGCTTTTTTCCAGAGGCATAGCTGGAGTACAGACTCTGTATGATTTGTTATACCCTATACATACAAAAATTTACCATTTCAACATAGAAACCTGACGCTACATTTTGTTTCAATACAGGCTTTGGGAGATTGTGAGCATAGGGTAAGACTCCATCATGCAATTCTTTTAGGGAACAAGGCTTGTTATTGCAGCAATAATGCACCAGAGTTGGCCTAAAAATTATTGGTACTACTACTTTCAGCTTGTTGTTGGGTTTTGCTGCTGCCAGTAGTGATAAGCAAATCTGTCCCATTACGTTTCGCCAAAATATTTGCAAAATCCCTAGTGGAACAGGGAAAATTCGCAAAAAGTCATTAAAGTCAACTTTTTTTACGTGCACAACTTTTTTTCTCACTCCAAATGCATGAAAGTCAATGGGCGTTTTTTCTTATGGCGAATTTTTTGTTACAGCAAGCATGTTGTTCATTGTTAGGGGTTGAATCTGGCCAGTCTCTAGGATCTTTCAAGGTGCAGCCTCAACTAGCACCATTAAGCCTTCTGTACCAGCACAATCAGAACTAGATTCTTGCAACTCACCTTGTAAGCCAGAATGAGATCACCCCAAGCAGAACAGGGTTTATTTTCTTTCTGCGAAACATAAAAGAAGCTTATAAAGGCGACCAGTTATTTGACATTCCAGATGGGCCATCATTATGGACAAATCTGACTGTTAACTGTGTTGGAGCAAATAGTACTATGGGTTGATGGGAAGTCATTTTGTAATCATTCCATTCAGTTTAGTTCGCTCTATGATCCAGTGCACAGAACTCACTAAAATACCTAGGACTAACTGTGCTTATTTTGGAGGGCTACAATGTACATGCCACGCAAGAAGCAGTTATTCGAATTATACATATAATGACATTTGCTTCTATAGCAACGTTGAGGAAGTCCGGTAAACATTAGCAGCGTCGGTCTGGGTTGGTGGGATACCGGGAAAAAACCCGGTGGGCCCCCACCAGCCCAGACTAGCCAGACAGCTGACACTGTGACCTGACCTTCCCTCCCCCAATTGCGCAGTAAGGCGCAATACATAATGAAGGGTCCGGCAGCGGGGCCCTGCTAATGGGTGGGAGAGTGGCAGTCCCCCACCCTCATGGGCCCCAAACCGCCAGACAGCCAATGCTTCAACCTCCCCTCCCCCAATCACGCAGGAAGGCTCAATACTCCTGCTACTGGGAGAGGGAGCAGCAGGCCCCCGCCAGACAGCAGGCACTTCTGACCTGCCTGCACAGGAAAAAGCAGGTATGTGCTGGCAGGGGGAGGGGGGCACAGAGGGAGCTTGGTGATGGGGACCCTGCTGCTATTGTGAGGGGGAGCTGAGGGGTCCCTGACTGCTACTGGGAGGGCGGTAATGGGGCCCTGAAGTGTCGGCCCCGGTGAGCCCTGACCCCCCCAGTCCAACCCTAGTAATTAGTAAGCAGTCAGGTATTTGCTGGCATCTGTTGACTGACTGCCGTGAGTTACTAGCACTGGAGGAAACATAGTAGTTTCTCTATATACACCCTATCATGTTATATTTTAAGTGTGTATTTTATTTAGTATAATATTTTTCAACAACATTAAATAACGCAGGAACCAACTTTAAGGGACACTGCTAAAAACTATAATACAGTGTTCTTTGTAGAGATCTGCATGGGTCTATTTTATAAAACCCATACCTGCTTACAGTATGTGGTTTGTCTGGGAGTAGGTAGGACTTTATATATACCCTTTCCCGAAGTCTAAATACAACAGGACAATCCCACTCTAGGAAGTAATTATGGATACCTACAGGTATTGGACATTTTATCAAGAATGCTTAGCAGTTGGGGTTCTCAGGATATTGAATAGAGGCTGTCTTTTATTTACACATTTACATGTGACCTGGCTCTCAGCTAAATACTAAACTACAATTCCCTCTTTCTACTGTATGTTCTTCTTACCATGAAGCAGTCATTGGAACTAGGACTTGCAATTCAATGACGAGGGTTCCTTCCCTGAAGTAAAAGATTTCAGTAGGGGGGTTCTGTCTTGGATTTTTTTTAAGCAAGCCTTGGTACTGAGCAGCTGCTGTGGTTGTAGAAAATTATATTTATTTCTTATTTTGATCGATGCACCTAGATAATGAAAATTCCTTTTTTCATGTAGTTAGAAAGATGTTGACCAATTCTGCAGTTATGGATACAAAATATTGGTTACTGCAGAGCATATTTAATATTTCATTCAATCTTTAAGGTCTCCTAATTGCATTTTTTTTAAGGTAAGACATATTGTAGAAAAATAAATTTATTTTGGGCCTCTAGGGACCATATCACTGTAATAGGACAAGTTTTATGACTTGGGGCATTATGTCAACCCACTAATTATAGTTTAATAATATTTTAAAATGATTGCACACTGTTATGCTTATCATGTGTTAACAAAGCACATTCCATTGTACTCTCCTTTCATAAACCCAGCAATCCGTGTTACGCAATGTACTTTGCAAGGTGGATCAACTGGACTAAATCCAATATCCAGGGCCCCTTGTTAGAAATAATGTCTGTTCATAAAGTCAGTATCGTTGTGGCGAGCTGGTGCGCTGAGTGTGGGCATCACTTTCTCATTCTGAATGACGTGTATATTGATTGCATTATTGATGTTATCTATGTGGGAAAGTGTCCTGAGGGAAAGCTGTAGGTTCACATGATTCAATGATTCACTGAAGAGGGTCAATATGATTCAGTTGAATCTCTAATTTGTCTACAGTGAGTCATTTATATACAGTATTGTCTGGGACTGGAAGTGACATGTGATGAATCACCTGATGTTTTGAAGACAAACATTATATCTATAAATATATACAATATATATATATATATATATATATATATATATATATGTGTGTGTGTGTGTGTGTATATATATATAGAAATCATTTTTAGAAATTTTAATTATTTGGATAAAATGGAGTCTATGGGACATGTCCTTTTCATAATTCTGGTGAAAAGCAGTGCAATGAAGCTGTGAACACAAAATTCTTATAGACACATACAAGAAGTCCTATGCACTCAACCCATTATCAATATATTGAAGACATTGAGTACTATTTAAGACAAGAATTCTTAATGAATCAGATGAAAATTGAGTGTAGGACTGGCCATTCCAGGGATTACTTTAGCATAATTGGCCAACTTAAATATATTGCAATATATGGACAAACAATCCCTGTTTTGTTTAAAGGGTAAGGCATTTTTTAGTGTCTGTAAGCACAAAATGTCTTAAATATATTGATAAAGGTTTGGATTTCTCTCTCTCTCAAATTTGACCATTGAATTTTAATAGAATTAAAATCCTTCCAATTCGAATATTGAATTCTAAGGATTTTAACGCAATCCGACCAATCGAACAATCAAATAGTAAAAATTTGATCGAACAATTTTAACCATTCGATCGAATTTTTTTTATTTGTTCTAAAAAACTTTTAAAAAATCCTATGGGAGCTTCCCATAGGGAAGTATAGCAATTTGGTAGGTTTAATCTGGCAAACTAGGCAAGGCAAGGGCAAGTAATGAACTAATGAATGGTCGAATGATCGAATAGATTTTTATTCAAATCATTCGATTCAATAAAATTCTTAAAATTCAATGGTCGAAGTGGCCACAAACACTATTCGAAAATTCTAATTCAAATCTTTTTGAAAATTTGATCGAATTTCAAATCATTCACACAAATTTAGTAACTCTGCCCCTTAGTCTTTCTGTTTCTACCTAAACATATTCCTTGGAGTTGAATAAATCCTGTAACGTGTTGTTTCATTTCCAAGCATTTTCTGGAAGGTTAATCTGTACTAAAATAATCCAGGCATATTTATGGGCAGATTTATTCCAACTGAACCAATTTATATAGCACACCGCTCACATCCAAGATATATTACCAGCTCGCCAAACAAGTAGGTTAAAATATTTAAATGTGACTGTAATAAACACTGGACCTTAAACTATATATCAGCATTAATTTGCAGTGCAATTATATTTCTAATCACCTTTTTGCTTTTAGCTATAAATCATGCTCCCTGTTGTGATGTACAGTCGGATGGGAATATTACAATGACATATTTCATTATTAAAAGAACTTGAATGTTTACAAGCTAAGCTTCGATTTTTATCCAAGACTAGTCCATAAATAAGTTTTTGGCTTTATTTAAAGTAAGAACTTTAAGGGAGTAATAAATACTGAAACAATTTTTTTTTAATTAGTAAAATTAGTTGTTGTTTGCAGATTTTTATGGTTTTACCAAACTTCCTCAAAATGCTGTGTTATTAAACTACTCAACTTCAGACTTCTCTTTCTTACTTTTGCCCTATTTATAAAGAACTCAACCAAAGTGTTGTTGAAATTTGTTTGCCATCTAAGAAATGGCTTAATCTCATTATTTTCTAAGAAATGTTTCAGAGAAAATAAATGATTCAACTTTTAATTCCCTGCCATTAATTTTATTAAAGAAGCTAAAATAGTATTGAAGTAATGGGATCTCAATATTTTACTACTTCAACCAAATTTATATAACTACATCGATGACTTTGACACTTCCCCAGCAACTGTGACAGAGATATTTTGGAGCATTATAAATAGACAATTCAACCACTGAAGGAAACTGGAAATGTGTGTTGAAGTAGAAAATATCTTATAAATAGATTCTTATACATTAATGTAAACTCACATTCAGTTTTTACAGAATTAAGCAGGAAATAATGTGCCTGGTGTGAATTTTTTATAGTTATTTGAATCATATTTTTCTATCTGTCATGGATGCTTATTTATTGAAGGCTGAATTTTAGTGGTTTTAAAGGTTTTAGAAACCATGACTAAACTCACAAACTCAAAGCCACAAATTTTTCTGAAATTATTAAAAAAGATATACTGTAAAAGTAAAAACTACATATGAAAAAACATTGCTGACGATGTGATAAATAATATGAATACCTCACAAACCTTGAAAAATTTAAGTTATTCAGACAATTCCCAAAGAAAACAAATCTGAAAACCTCTAAAATTGTCATTGGTTTAAAAATGGTTCAGTACGATCAGCGCAACTCCCATTGACTTCTATAGCACCATGACAACTTTTACTTGCCAAATTATAGTATCAAATGTTTTTGTGTTTTTTTTCACTTGATAAATCTTGAATTTTTAGAGCTTTTAAGAAATATAGGTAAACCACAAATTATTTGAGATTTGTGTAAAAAAAAAAAAATCGCAATTCGTTTTTTGTAAATAGAATTCTCAGACAATAGTTCCTAAAATTAGCAACTGTCACTTCCTAAAATAGACAGTTTAAGTCCACCTTGGGTCAACCTCATTTTTAATCATACTTATTCCTTAGTGCCATGTGGTTGAGTGACTTTTAACTCCTGCCATTGATGCCTTCATATGAGGGACAACACAAGAACAGTAATAGCCAAATATAAAATGGCCATTTACCCACAGTTTAGTTATTTCTAGAATTTGTGGACACAAATTTTAGGGGACAAATAACCACTGCAGCAACATGCAAGTTATATGGGAGCAAATACAAAGCAGCACAACAATTTTAACAGCTTCCATCCTGGATTGCCCATCTTGGATTGGTCCTCTCTCTCCCTTAAAAAATGGGCAAGGGCCCCCTTTGTAAAACACTGTAAATAAATAGCAGAATCTGAGCTTTTAACTTTGTTACTTGAATTTTCAAATTCAAAGAAATTAAAAAACAGGATGATGAATCTTCTTTCTTGTAAACTTGCCACTTCACATGGTGGGTCCAGGTGCACATTCCCAAGAACTTCAGTTTAAGAAGTGCACCACAAGTGAAGTATTTGGAGGTGCAAAGTGGTGTATTACTTGCAACTATATGGAAATCACGAAGATGTTGTATCAATGGGTACTAAAAATTTTTTAAATTAAACAGCATATTAATATATTATATTAATATATAACTCAAAATATGTTATTTACTTAATAACCTGTACACAAAATGTGGGAAACGATAAAAAGACAAACAAAATGCACTCTAAAAGAAAGGATTTGTGAACATTTGAATGATATTTGTAATGAGAATTGTCTAATTGCTGTAGCAAAACACTTTAATGAGTGTACTAACAGGTCACTTCTCCACTTATCAGTAATAGGCAGGCCCGGACTGGCAATCTGGGGTTTTGGGCAAATGCCTGATGGGCCACTTGCTTTAACATGTAAATGGGCTGCTCACCTAAAAATTTAAATGAGGTTTGTCTATAATATGTAAATGAGCCACTCACTTACATATTATTAATTAATGCTTATTGGAAACAAAACCAGCCTGTTGGGTTTATTTAATGTTTAAGTAGACTTAAATGTATGAAGATTTATATTATGGAAAGGTCAGTTATCCAGACAGACCCAGATCCTGAGCATTCTGAGTAGCAGGTCCCGTACTTGTACTTGTTATATAACCTTTTTTGTGATCGCTTGTAATTAAGAGCTTTAAGGATGGATGAAGTTCCTTTAAATACTGTGTTTTAGTGTAATTTAGCCAATAATTAAGTGCCCCATGGAGACTCAAGATGCATAAGGATTCTTGTTTTCACTATGGGTCTTATAGCTTTTTAATAAGCAATTTAAGCAGTAGATGTCAACTGTGGTCCAGTTTGTGCCATTCTAAATGGTTTACTTTAATTTTCATCCTGATTTAGTTACTTTCAGATACAGATTTTCCATTCAGTGCAAATTCTTAACAACAGAGGGTACCTCTGTCTCCAGATTTTTGGGTTAGTTGGAGTTGCAATTATGCAGATTTAGAGACCATCTGACTACTATTTCTTACATTTTAGGAAGCCTCTTTATTGAAGGTTGCATTTTATTGGTTTTAGAAGCAGTGATTAAAATCTATGGGGGGAATGTAATAAAAAATCGGAAGTGTTATTTAAAATGTTTTTTTTTGCAAATGTTTACTCTGCTCACAATATAAAGTCATTTGCTGGTGAATATTACATCACTCAGTATCACTAAGCAATGGTTAGCATTAACACCAGCTCTGCAGTTTCGTTCAATATATTTTCACAAAAAAACTTTGCAATTACAAAACTACATACACTGCGCATATTTGCAAAAGTAATTTGCTCTCCAACATTGTATTGAGGTGTGCTATTGGTAAAAAATGACACAAAAATGGTTGCTAACATTCACAAAGGTGACATTTTTTGTGCTAACATAACATATTACATTCCCCCATATTTCTCTAAAACCACAAATGCCATGAAAGTTATTTAAAGATCCAAATATAAAAAGTATGAATAAAAATAAAATGCTGAACGATGTGGCAAAAAATATACAAATATCTATTAAAACTTGTGGTATGGTAAAAGGATAATGCAGGTCAGGTCCAGGGTTAAGGGCCCCGGATGAGGGATATTGCAGTTAAGAAACTGCATTTTTATTCTTCTTTAGGGTATTCAGGGCTGGAATGGAGGGAAGGATCTGGGCAGGGCTTCCAATCCACTCCAGACTGACCTGGGTGTGGTGTTAGGCACCTACACAGAAATGATTCAGGTGTCTAAATTTTAGTGTGTGAGGGACTGAGGAGCCTGCTGTGAACTCAAGTTGGGAGTGACACAGAAATACACTTACAGACTTGCCTGTTGAAACTACAAGCCTGGGGCCATTGCTTTGCACAGTGAGAAAATTGAGAAAATGTGTTGTTTCAAAAAGAAATTGTTATCTATAAACTCATAAATAGTGATGGGCGAATTTATTCGCCTAGGTGGAATTTGCGGCGAATTCCCGCGATTCGGCGCTGGCGAATAAATTCGCGAATCACCAGCAAAATTTCGCGTGGCGAAAATTAGTTGAAAACGAGTCGCGCGTCAGTCGCGCGTCGTTTTTGACGCGACGCGCCGAAAGCGACGCGCGCTGAAAACGACGCGACGTGCGCTGAAAACGGCGCGACGCGTCAAAGTTGACGCGACGCGCGACAGACGCGCGACAAAATTGACGCGACGCGCGACAAAATCGTCCCGCGACTCGTTTCGCGAATTTTTCACCGTTTCGCGAATTTCTCTAGAAATTCGCGAAAAATTCGGCGAAGCGAATCTCGGGAGATTCGCCCATCACTACAGTCATAAAATGCATTTTGGTGAATTTTTCTCCATTTGAGAATTTTCGGTGAAGTGAAATGGGTCAGATTCAAACATTATTGGTTAAATTAAGGAATTTTGGCCTGGAACACAGTAATTGTACCTGGATAGAGAACTGGCTAAAAGATAGACTACAAAGAGTGGCAGTAAATGGAGCATTTTCTAATTGAACCAGTGTTGTTAGTCGGGTACCGCAAGGCTCTGTACTGGGTCCCTTGCTTTTCAACTTCTTTATTAATGACCTGGAGGTGGGCATTGAAAGTACTTTTTCTTTTTGTAAACAAAATGAAAGAGAAAATTTGCCAGTGCTCAGTATGCCTTTAAAAAAATTACAAAAAATTAGGTGTTAGTACCACACTTTGGCCAAATTATGTAAGCTCACGTGCCACGTCAAGGCCCCTCATTGTACGTGAGTCCTACACTATTTGTGACCATTATAAGTTTATAGTACATTTAAAATCAAGTCCCCCACCAACCAAAGACCACTGTGGACTTACCCTTAGCTCAGGAGCTCGAGTGGGAAAGCTGGAAGCTTTTAAGCTCCAGCCAACAAACATACACCAGTAAGTAATTTCCTTCCTACACTATTAGCAACTTTGTAGTGCATTTAAAATCAAGTCCCGTTCTACCTGGAGAAAAAGCAACCAGAAAAGCATTTCGAATCTTCGAATATGCAAATTAGGCAAATTTGACCATCGAATATTCAAATTTTAATAAAATTTTATTCGAATATTCGATGGTCAAATACTTCCCCTTTAAATTTTTATTCAACCACTTACTTCGCGAGGATCAAACTACCGAATTTGGAATCATCAGTTTAGATCGAATGAAAAAAATTTGATCAATCGATTAAATTCATTCGAATATTCGATTCGACAGTCGAATTCAAAGGATTTTACTTCCCCACTATTCCCATGGTCGAATTTTGAATTTTTTTTAAATTCGAAATTCGACCATTAGTAAATCTGCCCCTAAGTGTTAGTGTTCATAGTGCTTATCGCATATTGGCACTTCTTATTTAAGATGAACAGGGGCACAGAGAATAAAGGAATGTCTAAAGAAAAACGAGATTCTTTACTGACATGTATTGAATAAACCCCTCAGCCTCACTGGTGATAATGGATTGGAAGATGTTTTACTTTTGTGAGGGGTCAAAGAAGCTGGTAATAAATTCTAGGTCTGTATTAACCACTTAATAATAATGTTCTGAGGAATCAGCTGGTGAGGATGATCAGTACATCTTGTTAAGTGTAAGAAAGCAGCATATATCCATCTGAAATACTTAGAAGGGCAGCAGCTTATTGGTCTACATGCCTTATTAATACTGATGTGAGTAAGTTAAACAGTATGATGTTATTCCAGTTAAAGGTCATTGATCTTTAGCACTAGGGTCAAATCAGACAAAGAATGATGTACTATAAATATAAGGTTTATCTGATTGAGTTTTTCTAAATATAGTGAATGAAAAGTTCTTTGCTACTATATTCACTCACTCTCACTCAGCAATCTGTCTCTCTACATGCAGCTTTGTGTCTGAGTCATTTAAATGGATAATTAGGTCTACTGTATCAAATGTAATCACACTACACCTGGCCTCTCCAGTTGGATAAACCCAGTGCTACAGGAGGATAGGCGGACAGCACCCCCACTGTTTCAGAGATATAAAGAGATTCCAGCACACAAGCTAAATTGCAGTCAATGGATAACCCATGTATTTATTTGTGTCCAGCCAAACAATACAATGTTTAGGGGGCAAACCCCATTGTCAGGTCACCTGAATAGGGAGTGTGCCAAGAAATGGTTAAAAATTGTGATGAGCAAAGTTTTCACAGGTATGGATTTGAGGCAAAATCTACATTTTGCCATCATTGAATATTTTTGCTGTGAAGAAACGCAGCATAAATTTATTTTGTGTGGAAAAAGTTTCTGTGAAAAATAAACTGCAATGGATTCTATAAATGATCATGGATCATGTGAATTTAGATATTGAAACAAGTTTTAATATCTAAATTTACTTTTTATCCCTTGAGACTCAAGATTTTTCATGCCCCGAAGCTGCAAAAAGTCTCAATAAAATAGGTCATCTAAAACCTGTTGAATTCATGTAAAAGTCAATGGCAGCTGTCTCTTTAACCATTTGAAGATGTGTATAATCTTCACAAATTTTGGAAGTTTTGATGCTGGGTTTTGATTTAAAACTCAATAAAGTAGAATTGCCACTCAAATCCCTAGTTTTTTTTTGAAACTCAAAAAAAAAATCTTAGTAAATAAGACAGATTTGTGCATGGGATTTAGGTCAAGGTTTTATTTTATTTTATTTGCAAATACAACCTCATAGTTTGCTCAACTGATTTCTGTTTAACCACAGCCAAGAATCAAGTCTCTGGTGTCTGGATCATGCACCGTCAGTATTACAGGGCTGCTATAGTTCTGTGATGGTAAAGTGAGCCCTATCAAATGCAGAGCTTTTCCACATTAAGCAATTTTATTGATAGGCAATAGACAACGCAAAAAAGAAAATTAATTTATTAGAGAAACGAACCAGAAAATCAAATGCTAAACTTGTGCATCACCATTCTGGCTGCAAAACGTACAATCACTTTTTGTGGGAACATAAATGGTTTTTTGAATTATTCATTTATTAACAAAAATGCTTCAACATCAGTACTGGAAACAGAGCCCTTCAAACTAGATAATACTGCAGTACAGTTAGAAGCACTCCTGTTAATAGACATTCCCTTTACAGACTCAAGTAGAGAGCAGGCTGCTCAGGTGGGTCTCAGGACAGGTTATTAAAGACTATAAAAGCTATAAAAGGATCATGCATATGAAGACAAAAGGATCGTTTTTTTATAACTTCGGGCAGAAGTGCAAGAGCACTGAGACCCAAAAGATCTACCCTAAAGGTACTTGATAAAATCATTTATTATAAGTCACAGTTTGCATGATTGGGGGATGAGCTGTGAGATGTGTTCCCATAGACTCAGAGGTAGTGTGACCCTGCCCATTGTTTATTTAAAGAAAGGGAGCACATGGATTTACTTTTTGGACTAGGAGAAACATGGAAGCTTGCTTATTAAAGGTCGATTTTAATGGTTTTCAAGGTTTTGGAAAATGTGACTAAACTCACAAACTCTTGAATTTTGAATGAATTAAAAGCTCTGATTAAAAAAAATGTATAAACAAAAAAAAATGACTCTGTGGTAACAACTATGAACATTTTGAAAACCTCGAATAATTCAAGTTTTTTGGACAATTTGTAACTGAGAAGAAATCCAAAAACCTCTAAAAGTCTGTATAGATTTGAAGTGGTCAAATA
>CM044434.1:149216477-149227409 GCA_024363595.1 Xenopus borealis
AAAGTTGTTAAAAGATACGATTCTAAAAAGCAAGAATTGAAAAAATGCTGAATGATCCAAAATAATATGAATATTTCTAAATCCTCTAACATTCTAGTATTTCAGATAGTTATAAGCAAACCAAAATCTGACAACTGAAATTCTGAATGGTTAAAAAAGGTCCAATATAATCAGAACAGCTTCCATTGACTTCTACTGGGCCTCAATTGCTCTTACTTGGAGTTTTGTACTAGGATGTGTACACTTCATACATCTTACATTTTTTGAGTTTTAAAGAAATGTAAAAAAAACAAAAATAAAAAAAAAACTACCTGGGGTAGTTCCCCAGGTGGTACACAATAAGGAAAGGGACTTCAGCTACATTCTGGCTACGCTTTGCACCTCTCCTTACTGCCTTTCCTATGGTCACCTATCTCCCCCACCTTGACTCTCTAACTTGTCATGGGAGGCCTACCTGCTTACCCCTTTCCCTTCATGAATACAATAGTGGCTGTGTGTTCAACAGAGCTGTATTCTTGAGGGCTGGGGAGGGGGTTTGAGGTGCCCCCATCCAATGTCCTACCTATCCCATGCCTGTCCCATTCAATCACACAAGTTACAGAGTGTGTGTGTAGGTCACCAAAGGACCCTGTTCTTACCACCTGCCCATGGCAGCCATGCACCCACGGATGCTGGACTCTGCATCTTGTGCCAAATCTTTATCCAGTATGAGGTGCAGAGTGCAGCCAGTCCCCAGGCTGAATGATTTCTTCAGGGCATGCTTTGCACCCCTTAGTTCTCTTGATCTTCTGTCTGAGGTCATATTAAACATGTTCAGGCAGATAGAATTCACCTATACAATCTATGTGTTAAACAGACTTCTGCAAGAACAGTTGTTTTTCTTGAATCTCAAAGCATTTGTGTCTCCTTATCTGTCCTCATCCCCTAGGGCAGGGGTCCCCAACCTTTTCTTATATGTGATCCACATTCAAGTGTAAAAAAAGTTGATGAGAAACATAAACATGCAAAAAGTTCCTGGGAGTGCCAAATATGGGCTGTGATTGGTTATTGGTACCCCCTATATGGACTAGCAGCCTACAGGAGGATTTGTTTGGCAGTGCACCTGGTAAATTTTAAACCAAAACTTATAGCCAAGCCAGGAATTCAAAAATAAGCACCTGCTTTGAGGCCACAGAGAGCAACATCCAAGGTGTGGGAGAGCAACATGTTGCTCAAGAGCCACTGGTTGGGGATCACTGGTCTAGGGCATTGGCAAGTTTCCACCTGGGCTTGTTACTGCTGCTTGAGCTGTACTTCCCTATTCTATACTTCTCCTAAACTAAACTAAGAAATATAAAATCCTTAATATACAGTAAAATATAAACTGTATTTAAACAGGTAGTACTACATCCAGCTCACTGAATGACACACTATAGCTACACAATATATTTGTATGCCCCCCGGGCTTCAACCCTGGGAAAAATAATAAAATAAATTTACAAGGGGGGGGGTGATTTTTTCTTTCTTCTTTCACAATATAATATCATAGGAGGGATTACAAAGTAGCTAGACACATTAAAATGATGCATTGCTTTCCGTTAAACATATTTGATTTGGCTCCACCAATCACTTTCTCAGGATTAATAGCTGCTTCCTGTAAGCTCATCGTGAAGAAATCTGTCATCCCTTTGTACAAATATTTAATAAAGTAAAATAACCTTAAGGCGACATTGCTGACATAAGACATTTAGCGGAGCTGCATCAGGCAGCCAATTTTCTCTGATTTGAACGTGCTGCATAACATTAATCAGAAGGGAGAGAATTGTTAGATTAATACACAACACTCTCACAATGTTTCAGATTCTACAGTAATTTGCTCCTTTAATCTACTAAAAAGTGCTAGAGCAGATTAATTTAAAGGGTACAAAATGCAGTGGGTAAAAAATTGGAGTAACTTGCCATGTTTTCCTCAACCATCATGAAACAACACTGTGTCAACTGGTAGTGATAGGTGAATTTACTTGCCAGCCACAAATTCACTGTGAATTTCCATGTTTTGAGGCAGGTAAATAACTTTGCAAAACACCCACAAAAATCTGCCACTGAAAAATTTGACACTGACGACGGCAACCATTTTGGCACCTGTGACCATCTTGGTGCCAGCAACCATTGATCAAAGTGTGGTCAATTTCGCTGGTGACAAATTCGCCCATCAGTATTAACTGGCAATTGACTCTGATATCCAGTAAGCGGGTTATTTATCAATGGTCGAATTTAGAATTTCTATGAATATTTTTTACTCTCATAAATTTTAATTTACCCACAACTTGAATGGCAGGTTATTTATGAAAAAATATTTGATTGAATAGTCCCAACCCGAAAATTCAAATTAAATTTGAATCAATTTTTCCTCCCAAAAAAAAAAAAACTTGAATGTCAGGAAGGCAATTAACATATTCAAATGGTTTAACGGACCTCTGCCATTGACTTGTAAATTAACTCAGCTGGTTTTAAGTGGCGGATATTCAAATTAGATCTGTTTCCAGGGTTGTGGTGAGATAAATCTCACATTCAATTTTACATTTGAGTTGGTGCTTAAAAGAATTCAAATTTGAGAATTTTAACGGAAAATTTTTTTCTCCAAAATTCAAATTTTCCATTCGAACCTTAATAAATCCGCCTCTAAAAAAGAAGGCAGAAGATCTGTGTGAATAGCATATTAAAGCATATTGTTGTGCGCTTAGTTGCAAGAACATAAACAGAGCTACTCTGGCAGCACCACAAAACATAGGGGCAGAATTAGTAATGGTCGAATTGAAAAATTCAATTTTAAAATACAATTTTTGAGCTAATTTTAGTGTACTTCGACTAGGGAATAGTCCAAAATTCAATTAGAATTGAAACAAATTACACTATTCAAATATTGAAATTTATCATGTATTGCCTCTTTAAAAATTCAAATTCGACCATTCGCCATCTAAAACCTGCTGAATTGCTGTTTTAGCCTATGGGGTACTATGGGTGACTTTGAAAAACCGAAGTTTTTTTGGGGAATTCAATCCAATGTACAAAAAAACTTTAATTTTTTTTTTTATAAATTTTGATTCTGATTTTGGTCTTTTTTATTCAAATTTAGAAGATATGGGAAATTACTTGGGGCCCTAAATTCTCAAGTACCTGTACATTGGAGATAAGTATGTGACCCATTATGAAAGTTGGGATATTTCAATGGAGCATTTAAAAATTAATTTGGGTGTTTTCTACTCTGACTTTTTACCAGGGAAGTTCTCAGGAACAGAAAGTTGTGTAAATAATGTATAATAGTCATGTTTAACTTGTTATTTCTATAAACACTCCTCCACAACACAGCTTCTAAGGGTGGAAAGGGCTGGATAAAATAGAAAAGTAATGGAAGTATAGTCCAAAGTCTTGCATGGGTCAGGACAGGCTGAATTTAAAGGAGAACTAAAGCTCCAAAGCTGGGCTTCTGTGCGAGCCCAAGGCAACCACAGCCCATTAGCAGGGAAGATTTGTGTCTCCAAATATGCCCCAGTAGCTCCCCATTTTCTTTTCTGCTGATTCGCTGATTCACATGCTCTGTGCTGTTTTCACTTACTGAACTTAGGGACCCACTCACAATATACAGTACACATAGAATAGAAATGTCACAATATAAGGCTGATTAGTTATTAATACAAATAATGACTACATGGCAGCAGAGAAACCAGTGCAATTAGCATCAGAATTTAATAATCAGCCCTGTAGCATCATCTTATATTACAGACCAATCTCATTTTCTGCTTGATAATTTGTGACTACCCCTAAGTGTCACAGACACTTCACAAGATGGTGACCCCCCCTGTGACAAGTTTGAAGTCCTGGATCATTGCTGCCATTGACAAGCTGAAACTTTAGCTTGGTGCAACAAGTTCAGTATATAAAATATGGCATTTTTGCCACATTCCTTTTTAGGTTTTTAGTTGTCCTTTAAGAAGAACCAGGAGATGGTTACAAAGCTGTCTCATGAAGCACTGGAGAAGTTCTCCATACAACCATATTCATTGAAAGGTATTCCAGGCAACAGAAAGTCCCACGTAGCAATTTTACCATAAAGAGTAATATATAGATTGTTTGTTATAAAATTCCAATATTAGGATGCAGATAACAATAGGCCAAAGTTGAGAGAAACATTATAATTTTACTAGGGTTCATTTACTAACATACCTGAGGTACAAGTATAGTTTCCCTTAACAACTAATCAGTTATTAGTTTTGATCACTACACTACCAATTAGTTAATAAAAACAATAATCATATTGGCTGATATAGGCAACTGAGATCACTTGGATAAAATAATCTGAAGCTTTTAGAAGAAAGATCTTTATTCGTTTATAATTAAGAGCCATGAACATCAAGGCGGGGGGCAGTTTGCTGTTAGTCTGTGTAGCACAGAAGCAATGGATACTCAGATACTATGTCTGTGGCTATAAACACAAAGAGGCACAGAGCAGGTTTTATTCCGGGTTGGCATACAAGCCGTTGTTCATCTGACTATTTATAGTTGTTCTAATTGGCCAACATATGGTACCTATTAGCTTTCCCACCACATATTAGAGTTTAGTGTTTACAAGATGTGTATGGTATTTCAGTTATTTTGGGCTGTAATGTTTGGATCACAGTACATCATGTTTTTATTTGGTTTTCATTGTTTTTATTGAATTGTTAATACATATTTTCAGTAAAGCTTTGGATCATGATTTTGGTTCCCCAAATCCATTTTCTTATTTGATGCTTAGAAATAGGCTCCAGCAGGTCTGAAATTAGAAATGCAGGGGCCATGAGCTGTGCAGGATGCTTCCCAACCTACATGTTAGAAAACATCTTTGTTAACCCAAGCAGCTGCCAGTAAACAACTGCCAGCATTCTAGAGGGGAGAAGATAGATATCCTTTGTTTTTCCTTTGGGCACAAACCATGTCATTATTGTGACTTTTTAGCCTTATTGGAACAGTGGATGAACCACTAGGGATGTGGTCTTAACCAAACACAGGTCCAAGTGTCAAGAAATGGCCTGATAGCCACACGTTTATCTTGGATGTCAGCAGTAATGAGCAAAGGTTTTCGCCAGGCATGGATTTGCAGTCAAATACTGTGTTTTGCCATTGGCCGAAACCATAGACTTCAATGCAATTTACATGAAAACATAAAAATGTAGTATGAAGTAAAACCCATTGATGAAAATGTTGCAAAAAAGCAGCTAAATTGCCTACTGACCAATGCTTTTTACTTGATTAAAAAAAAAGACAAATTCGTATATTACTAGAAGTCTACAGAAATTTAATTCATTAGAATTCAATTAGATTGGCCAAGGAGGTTGCTGTAGCATGGATCTGGAAAACTATCCACTGTTGTTATTGATACTGAGCCCCAACCATCACAAGACCCAGTAGCATGATTGGATTGGCCCACTGGTGTGCCTGAAAAATCCTGGTGGACCATGATCCTTTTGGGCCCTGCTGTCTCCACACAAGCCAGCAAAGTTCAGGAAGCTTCAAACTAAATTAAAGATGGTTATGTGTGCCACTGGAATTTTCTTCTGTTGCTGCTGCTTGTGAGGTGGCCGAGCCTCTACCTTTGTGCACCAGGCATCTCTACTGATTTTCAGGGTGTGCGAGATCCTGCATCCAGTTCTACCACTGTGAAAATGGCCATTTACATTTTTTCCTTGGAGGCCCAGCATGATCAACTCCAGAAGTGTGAGTACAGTAACTGTGCAGTGCAAATCAGTGGAGAGTAAAGTGGGCAGGCAGCTGCGTGCAATGTGGAGGTGGCTCGTTGGGGGGCCCTTGACTGTGTTACCCAAGATGCATCTTACAGAGACCATGCAGTACCATACTATGTTGCACCAGTTCCACCATGATGAAAGGCAATGGCACATGGGACTACTTCGTTTTCTTTAAGCATCGTGTTTTCAGCATTAAAAAAGCAAAAAAAGCATTAGGGTAAAAGTCCTGTGCAGCGCTGTATAGCCATTGTGACAAAAACACTTGTTCTACAAATTAAACTTAATGATTTTTATATTTATCTGAGCCCTGACTTTCCTTGTAGATAAATACAACACAACTGTAAAAATAAAGACATTGCTTAAATATATATTTTTGTATTTTTTTTATTTGTAACTGAGAAAAGTTTCTTTATTTTGTATTTTTACCCATAAAGTCACAGTCTTATCCCTTGCATTTCTGTGTTTGCTGTGTGAATGCACGTCTCAAGAGTTGAAGAGTCCATTTCAAGTGCACCAATTACTAAATGCCATGCTGTTTTAAATAAGGACCTACACAGAAAGGCAATTGCGGTACCCTGCGGTTGGAATTATATATTACTTGAATTTGTTTTTAGAACCAAATACAAAAAATACTACCCTTGCATAATGGCCCTCATCTCAGTAACTGTGTGATACCATTCTTGTTTCTGAGCTTAAATAGAACTCAAGGAACCCAGACCCCCTTGGATGTAGCAGAGTATTGAGAAAATAGGCTAGGGTCATAAAAGACTAGCAAGATCTCATTGGTGGCCATCTTTTAAAGAACTGACCTTTAGCTTTTTGCCAGTTCAATGGCACTCTCTCCTTTACTTATATGTTTAGCCTTTAAGTGCTCCCAACTTCTCCATTGCATTTTTGTATATTGGTAAAGTTATTCTACAGGAAACAAGAATACATTTTGTGACCCCGACCCTTAATGGTTGTCTTATGACCTTTTTTTTTTATTTAAAATTATTACAATTATATCATCAGAACATGAGCATGTTGTTCTAGTATACTGTAATGGAAAAGCATTATGGTGCTACAACAACATGTGTTAAGTTAATTATGCATGGGTTATTCATGTCATGAGTTTAAATGAACATTGCTGTACAGTGAGAAAGTAAAAAAGAATATGAAAGGGGACAAGAAAGAGGAAAGGGAAAGATTTTGCTGCCTTCAGTGAAGATGGAGAAGAGATTAATTATCTACTTTGAGGGAGAGTGAGTATTGGATATAGGCAATTAACTCATTTAGTTGGGTTTACTGATTCTTCTTCTGTTTTCCAGATAATGGAATCAAGGGAGCTACTTCATCTCTCCTTCATAGCTTCTCTCTAGCTTCAACTTTTGAGACCAATGCTTTGGTCAGGAGACATGTCACAAGAAATGCACTAAAGCTAGGAGGTTTCAAACTATAAAAAATATTACAGGACATGTACATATAAAGACCAAGTCTTCTGAGTTTCAGAAGAGGTCCATGTGCACCTGCCTGAACCTTCAGCTAAGGAAGCAGATCAAAATTGTGTTTTAGTAGAACAGGTACTCGAGGAGTGTAAAAATAGTAGTGCATTTGGCACACAAGGGCACAGACTTACGTGTTTCTTATCTCACAGACACTAATTTAATCATAAGCTAACATAGTTAGGACCACCATGTGGGGCTTTCCCTTACATAGAGTGGTACCATAGAAGCTGTTTGATTATCAACTTGCAACTAAAACCCCCTAATTCTGAAGAACCCTTCTCACAGACAATCAGATTATGTATTATTTTAATTATCATATCTTGTACCATAATCCATATGTGGTTCATTGGAAGGCCGTGCTGTTATACATGACTGCACTGCAGTCTGGGGTCAGCACCTGGACTACTAGCTATGGGACCTGTTATCCGGAATGCTCAGGATCTAGAGATTTCTGGATAACAGATCTTTCTGTACTATAAAATAAAGCAAACATTAAATAAACACTATAGGCTGGTTTTGTTTCCAATACATATTAAATTATAAAGTACAAGTTACTGTTTTATTATTACAGAGAAAAAGGAAATAATTTTTTAAAATTTGGATTATAATGGAGTCTAGGGGAGATCATTTTGAAAACAGTGAATACAAGTCTGTTGTACTGAGAAGATCAAAGTGTATCATCAAGGGATGACTTCTTCCTTTACAGTCCTGGACAACTTGATTGTTTGGTGTTTAGATCATGAGTCTTGTTTTTCTGATTAATGGAAAAACAAGAAAAAGAAGGTGTCTCATAGAGAGAAGGAATGGCAATGGGAAGGGGGAACTTGAGAAAGGTCAGAAGATCACAATTTTAAATATGTCATTCTTGGGAAGTAAGGTCATTGAATCTCTCCATTAATTATCTGGAGGCTGAGGTGACATCAGTGGTCTATTTTTGGCTTGGAGTTGAAGGAATGCTTGTATTTGTATAACTCATTTGCTACAGCATCTCATTTCATTTCATTTTTGATGCTTCAAACTAACAAGTTGGTTTGTGTTTTCAAAGATTGATAGAGGATGGTTTGGAACATATTGGTTCAATAATGTGGAAGGGATCTTGCATTTTTGAAGCTGCCAATTTTGTGGTCATTTTGGTGCAGTTGTAATAAAGAAAGCAAAGATCTGATTGGGTTTTGAATTTTCAGTGACTGTTGCATATTGGATTAATAATGTTTATTGTCGTCACTGATATCTGTAACTGATTATGCCTAGAAACTGGCAGCTATTTAGGGTTTGGAACAGAAGAATGTCTATTGTGCACAAATTAAAGGACAGTAAATCATGTCCATAAAGTGTTTTCTATTTTTCATCCATAACTTATTTGCTAGCATTTCTTACATTCTTCATTGTCAGTATAGTACCTTCTGAAAGACAGGAATGGTGTGAGACTAGTGCATATATATGTAATATATATATATATATATATGGTTCTGTATAGGGAGTGTGTCCGGTAAGTTCTGTATATTAGTGCAGATGCCTGTATTCTTGGTTGCACCTCCGCTTTAGGTGCCTTAGAAGACTCAAATATAATTAAATGCAAGAAAAGGCTCTTAGAAGCAGTATAACTGCAAATGTGCTTTTATTTGCCACATATATATATATGTGATAATGTAATTTGTAATTTTGATCTTGAGAAAGGCTCTAGATTCGAGCCGAAACATTGATCGCATGGAATAAAGTTTTTGAATTCTTTTTTTAAAAAACCCAGTAGTGCGCTGCTTTAATCGCTTGTTATTAATCTTTTCCATATAGCAGCACCCGGGTAATAACAATAAGCTGACGGTGTGCTGATCTCTTTCGTTTATATATATATATATATATATATATATATATATAAATAGGATTTCTAATGAGTTGTGGGAAAGGTGGATTTGTATTTTTATGTTCATATGTTCTCAGTTTTGGAAATACATATGTATGCCTGTGCAAAATGAATGATGTCTTAAACAGGAGGCTCAATGTATTGAGCATTGTACTAGCATCAGGTTTGAATAAATGGGGCTCATTTATAATCACTCGGCAAATTTGCACCTGGGTATTAAGCCATGGCAACCAATCAGTACTCTGGGGTAGATTCATAAAAGAGTGAAGTTAAGAGTGAGCTAGAGGGAAATTCCACAGCTCTCAATTTCTTTCTATGGGATTTTTAAATGCGTATTCATCAAAGGGTGAACTTTCACATCACCCATTGATGAATATGCCTTGCAAAATCCCATAGAAATGGTTGAGAGCTGTGGAATTTCCCTCTAGTGGCGGAACTTCACATCCTTCTGCTTGGCCGAACCCAATCCGAATCCGAAAATGACTCCCAATATCTTCAACTACTGATTTTTGAAAGCAGATTGTATCATGGGTTGTTTTTGACCACTGATTGTACTTGTACCGAGTATTGCCAATCCATTCAAGCAATTTCCCTGTCTAAGACATAGGGGTTGAAGTGTCATGCTAAGCAATCCATGCTCCAGCCCAACTGTAATATTCTGTAACAGCTATAAATAAGGATCATGTTTGCAGTGTCTATTAGGAGAACCCTCTACACACAGTAAGTGCAGTGTCGGACTGGGATGCCAGGGGCCCACCAGAAAACCTTAGACCAGGGGCCCAACTTTCCAAACTATTATTCCTTCTCTCCTCACTCAACCTCTTTATTCTCCTATTCTTTTAGATCTACTTACAATACTCTATTCTTCCATTATTAAGTCTCTTTTTCCACATAAAGAAATAGGGAATGAACATGAAATAGGCCAAATTGTTAGAAGTAAGAGGCCCACTGACACCTGGGCCCACCGGGAGTTTTCCTGGTATCCCTGTGGGCCAGTCCAACACTGAGTAAGTGTACGTCACATTCTATCGTCCCCTATACTTCTGTTGGACAGAAACCATTGGCAGCACTGAACAAGTAGCTTCTTAAATTGTATGAAATTAAGAGAGTCAGTTGGGCCCTGGATGTTTTAGTGTCTGAAATATTACAGAACTAAATCCTTGTAGCCAGATTTCATGAGCTAAAAAGGAATGTAAATGACAAGATGCGAGTTGTAGCTATTCCATGGAGCTCCATAAACATTATTTAACATTATTATAAAATGCCAGTGTTTATAGCATTTGTCATTCGGTTTGAAGCTAATATTATTCTGCCGTTGCTCTTTGTACGGAAGTATAATTTAAACATATTTAACAACTGGGCCTGATAGCTTATTTTTATTAACATTTGAAAGGAATAAGAATTTGGAGCTGATAAGGGTTCAAGCATGCTCAATCTTTCTATTGCTATTGTAGGATTGTGACCTTTTGTATCAGTTTTCTCTGATTACACACTCTATCACTATCACACTCTATCACTTCCATCTCACAGCTGTCCGCAGAGACATGAAATAAACCCTTAATACATACTGTATAATACAAATCAAGCCACCACTAATTTATTGGTACTTCACGCCAAGTGTACTCCAGAAAAGAAAATCTAGAAAGGAAAATAAATAAATGTTTGCTGTAAGACTCATGAAATATCCAAAAAATATTCCTATCCCTAGAGATGGTTAGTAACATAGTACGTTAGGTTGAAAAAAGACACATCCATTAAGTTCAATCTTTTTAAGTCTATTTCAACCTGCCTAACTTCTAGTCGATACAGAGGAAGACAAAAAAAA
>CM044434.1:149240902-149274306 GCA_024363595.1 Xenopus borealis
ACATAAAAAAGTTTTGTCACCTATTGGATCGAAATCACTAAAGGGCGAATATTTGCTAGCATATAGTGAGTTTATATGTGTCTTTATTAGAGATGTCGGGGCAAATGCTTGAAGTGGCTACTTGTTATTACAAAAGAGATCATCTAATGCCCTAGACATGAGCCCACCCTAAACAAGTTTGGCATGCCCCTCAAATGGTTAAAGCCACTTCACCCTTTAATAAATCTGCCCATTCACTTCAAAGTGTTTCTCAAATGTTATACAGTTTTGTGATTTTTTTAGCAGTTTAGCACATTTTTCAGTGAAGAGAAAGAGCGATATATTTGCAAAATGCATCAAAGTCAGTAGGTGACAATTTTTTACGCTTACAGCTTTTTTTTCACTCCAAATGCATTAAAGACAATGGACATTTTTACTTGTAGCAAATTTTTTGACTCTGCAATTTTTGTACAAATGCATTAAAGTCAATGGGCGTTGTTTTGCATGACAACTTTGTATGTCTCACTATCATTTTTGTCTTGGAGAGTTTTTTTACACGGCAAATGTTTTCGTGGTGAAATTTTGCCACAGTATTGTAAAAAAAAAAATTGCAGATGGCAAAATGCGGCATTTTCGCCATGCATTATATTTTTCAATGGTGATTTCAAGATATCTAAATATATATTGTATTATAGTTATAGTTGTACTAAATGCAGAATATTATTTTTGACTCTTCCATTATTAAGGTCACAGACTGACATGTTCTAAAGAACACAAGGAATTTATAATGAATGGTAATGACCAATGATTAACGTGTATTTTATTCTATTTGTGATTAAATATGTTAGAAATAAGGAAGTGCGATAAAGCCTAGAAGCAACGCTGGAATTATTCCCTTGCTTTATTCTTTGCTATTCTAAACACATTAATGGAAAATAAACACAATTTCCCTTGCAGTAAAAGTCATTAGGGTGTTAGGAAATCTCACCTCAGGAAAAATAAATATTTATAAAATGGATGAAATAACATTTAAATAGCTTGCAGTGGGGCCAATATAGATTAAATAAACGTAACAATTATTTTCTTTTTTTTACAAAATAGGTAGGGGGTGCCAAGTGAATCGAAGTTCAGTGCGCTAGTATCTGCTAATTATTGTATACCCAAGGACCTAAAAAATGAATGAAGCAATATATGGTGTAATATGTCTGGTTTATATATTAAACAAATACTTAAAACCACTCACATTGTCATCCCATATGTTTAGGCATGAAAGTGATTTTTCTGCAATAGAAGTTGATAGAAGTTGTGGTTGTGAGTTGGCGTGCACTGACAGACAGGCTTCTGTGCGATTCAACAATGTAAATGCTTTTTATTTTTGGATATCTTCCAATGATGGATCTTCCTCTAAAATTTTTTTTACTGCTGATATTCCCAAATCGTGATTAATGATGGTGTACAATGATGTAACATCCTAATATATAACCTTTTTTCCAGGGAATGTTGGTAATGAATTAAAAGGTTTCCACTGTATCTTTGAGGTATGAGGGTAAATGTAAAAATGTAACTTAAAACCCTCGTTTTTGTAAACATATGCACTTGCATTTAAACTGAATTACTCGGACAGGGGATCAGTGAATGTGCACTGATTAAATGGCCAAGTCAGTAGCACTTCCATTATACTTATATATTTTACTTAGCCCTAGGAGTGCATCCACAACCCCCTTTTTTTGTATGAGGGAAAATGTGTCACATATTTCTGTAAGAATATGTCTATATATTCAGAAAGATTTGAAGTTAAGGAGCCGCATCTGGATATGATAGGTCGTCCTGGAGGGTTTAATTTGTCTTTATTAATTTTAGGTAAAATGTATATAACTGGGGTTTAGGGTGGTTTACTTTTGGATAATTGAATTCATTTTTATTAAGGACTCCTTCATATTTGGCTTTATTCAGTAAACTAAACAATTCCATTTTTTAGTCAGAGGTAGGGTTATTTTTTAACTCTTTGTAAATTTTGTTTCTTTGGGTATGCTGTGACCAAGTTTTCTATATCCTCTCAGACTAGTTCTTTAAATGTTTTTATAAAGTGTCTATTAAAAGGAGATGAGTTGAAAGCAGATTTAGGTTTAAGATCCGTATGTGTATGTTCTGTATTATCTGTAATAGAAATATTGTCATTTTTGGCAAAGAATTATTTGAGGCTTAACTTCCTAATGAACTTATGTGTGTCTATGTATGTTTGAAATGTATTAATGGGGTTAGATGGAGCGAATTTTAATCCTTTCTTTAGTACACTTATTTGGCTTATTTTAGGGGTTTAATATTTCTACTTACTACGTACTTGCTTAACATGGCAATTTTCTGCTGGACATTTATCATTATTATTATTATTATTATTAACATTTATTTCTATTGTGCCAACATATTTCGTAGTGCTGGAAAATTGGTTTAAAGGAGAACTAAACCTTAAAAATGAATATGGCTAGAAATAACATATTTTCTATATTGAACCAGCCTAAAGGTTCAACATCTCTAAAGTAGTAATGATCCAGGCCCTAGAACGTGTAACAGGAGTAACTGAAAGCAGCACAGAGCATGTGCAGTGAATCAGCAGAAAAGAAGATGTGGAGCTACTGTTGTATCTTGGGAGGCACATATCTTCCTTGCTAAAAGGCTGTGGTTGCTTTAGAGTAGTACAGAAGCCCAAAACTTGATGTAAAATAATTCTACCCTACTACTTTAGTTAAGCTTTATTTCTCCTTCAAGACTTCATGAAAGACTCAATGAAGGAACATTGTTGTAGATAAATAGGTCCTATGGCATTATATGTTAAAGTCCTTGTAATTATGTATCTTGGAAATATAGCATACAATAGTTTTATATAAGCTGAGCTTGAGGAAAGCCTTTCATCCACCAGATTCAACAGTTTCCTGCCTAAATCCTAGCTAACTTTTTAACTCTGTTTGATCCAGAGGAAAGACCACCCCCATCTCAAACAGTTTCCAATTTTCTCAGAGAGGGAAAACTATGCATTTTGACCAATTGTCTTGCTTGCTAAAAAGGCATCAAATATGTCCTTAAAACTATCGTAAATGTGCAATTGCACAACTCTTTCATGTAGAGGATTCCACAACATCACAACTCTCAATCTAAAATCTTTTTCACTACTTCACAAGATGAAACCCTTCTTCTACTATTAAGGAATGTTCTTATGCCCTCTGGAAAGTTGTGAATATTGCAAAGTGAATGCATGATGATTTCCCACTTGTTTAGATTTTCTTAAGCTTTTTGAAGATGTGGCAGAATTCTTAGCTGACTCATTATAGCCTTTCTCAAGTGTGATCATCCCTTTACAAGAAGCCAGTACAGGTTGTGGACTATCCCAGATGCATGTTCTATTATACTGATGTTGTGTGTTTAATGGAATAAGTCCTTTAGTTGAATACTTTAGTAGGTAGTAATGACAGAATATGTTTCATTGCACTTTGCCAAAAAATGTGCAAACATATTACATTAAATGGAAATAGATGTAGCTCTGCACTCACCCAGCCAAAGGTTAAATCAAAGTTAGCCCGGTGCTCAGCATAGAGGATCCGGCGTCCCTCCACAACTTGAAGCTCCTTCCAAAAAACACTGGTTACCCCTTGCTACTTTATTGTGTGCGAACGTGCAACTTTTCGGGGCTTACCCCTTTGTCAAGCATACAACACAACCAATGTGCAGACAATAAATAGTGTGTTCAATTACAGCATTAGCATACAAAATTGACAACTAATAATTAGCATACAAAACTTTAACTTTTTATACTGGGCCAGTATGTTACTGTGCCTTTTTAAGTGTTTTGTTTTAACAATGTATCGGGTTAATATCCAATTCTTTCTGGTTTTTTACAGACCCAGATTATAACAACGAAACATGTAATAAAGTGGTTTTGTGTATTTTAAATATAGCACTGTTCACTCAATTTTTATGCAATTTTTATAATGAACACGTCACTTTGTATTAATATGGATACCATTATTCACTTGAATTAGAGGTGTTAGCCTATACGTGGCCACCACCTTATTGGTTGATTCACTGGAGGAGTTAACCCACAAAATTTTGTATGCTAATTATTAGTTGTCAATTTTGTATGCTAATGCTGTAATTGAACACACTATTTATTGTCTGCACATTGGTTGTGTTGTATGCTTGACAAAGGGGTACGCCCCGAAACGTTGCACGTTCGCACACAATAAAGTAGCCAGGGGTAACCCTGCTTGGAATTGCCTTGAGTGCCAGTGTTTTTTGGAACAAACATATTACAGCCAATGAGCATTTATTTTATTGTGGAGACAATTTTGTCTTGGTGTTTTTTTTTTTTGTGACTTTTTTGTCCTAATGCATTAAAGACAAAAAAATGTTTTTGTCACAGCAAATTTTTGCAACAAAAGGTGGCAACTGGCAAAATAAAGAGGTTTGCACTGAATCCATACCTGCTGAAAAAAATTGCTCATTTTAATTTGAGATGTGTTACAATAACCTCATGCTTTTGCATTTAAGTTGAGTTACCACAACTGGGATATTAGGGGAAAGCATGAACTGACCTAGTTTCTTGGCAGCTTACACAAGCATTTGCATTTAGATTTTATTCAGCTGTGCATTTATACGCCTGAAAATAATAAACAAACAAAAAAGGAGGAACACTCCAGTGCATTTCAAATAATATTCTTGATTATGGGATACCCTAACTGTCGACATTCTTGGTATTGTTAGATTTTACTTTCTTTTCATGGAAATTGAACAAACATGATACTATATTCCAGTAAGTGTATTAAAATATAGCTATAGCATAATCAGAGTTTTGATTACTATGGCAACTATTGCGTGACCCTGATGGGTCCATCCATCAAAGTTCTAGTTTGTAATAATTGTTTTCAAATCAGAAATAGTTTTTGGTAAGTATGAATTCTATACTTTGTATTAAAAATTATTTTTGGATATCTTCCAATGATGGATCTTCCTCTAAATTTTTTTTTACTGCTGATATTCCCAAATCGTGATTAATGATGGTGTACAATGATGTAACATCACAAGTTCCTAATATATAACCTTTTTTCCAGGGAATGTTGGTAATGAATTAAAAGGTTTCCACTGTATCTTTGAGGTATGAGGGTAAATGTAAAAATGTAACTAAAAACCCTCGTTTTTGTAAACATATGCACTTGCATATAAACTGAATTACTCACACAGGGGATCAGGGAATGTGCACTGATTAAATGGCCAAGTCAGTAGCACTTCCATTATACTTATATATTTTACTTAGCCCTAGGAGTGCATCCACAACCCCCCTTTTTTGGTCCATCCATCAAAGTTCTAGTTGCATAATTCCACCTACGCTTGGCATGGAAATCATTCATTAATCTCACGTGTAGGGATATTTGCATGTTCTAATTTGTCACACCCAGGTCACACCAGTCCTGCACTAAGATCTGCTGAATACACACTGATTTATCAGAATTGCATGGGGGAGTGAAAACATTTTGCACTTTTTTTTATCATTTGATTTGCAAGATGACTGTGAGGATGCATAAGAAAGCTGCCCAAAGTCATTTTAATTGAATGCTAAAGCAGGCCATGGGAATAATTATAAAATATTATTTGCTGAGAATAATTTGTTTCTCTGCCAGATATTTGGAAAAGGTATGAGAGTGCAAAGGGTGATATTTAAGAATATGATTTTGTACTGTATACATTAGGTGATGGCTTTGAGCAGATAGGCGTGCTGTAGATGGCTTTATATTAATCACTGAGTTTAAGTTGACCTAGCTTAAGCTGTGTTCCATGTACCACAATCTCAGGGATATGGAGCAGATATATGGATGGATTGGTAAGGATATCAGTACAGTAATGGTATCTGTTATCTGGAAACCCATTATCCAGAACAATCTTAATTATAGAACAGCCATCTCCCATAAACGCAAATTTACTAAAGAGTGCAATTTTGCCAGCAATGGCTTTGCAGCCATCACAACACTTCACCAGACGACAATTATCTCAGACAATGCTAATTCATTAAAGTGGACGTCATCCCAAAAAAATATTCAAAATCATATTTTATCACATTAGTCAAGCAAAATGAACATTAATTACACTATATAAATTATTTTAATCTTGTTTTCTCCAGTCTGGGAATTCATAAGTATAGCAAGCGGGCAGGAGCCATTTTGTGGACACAGTTATTAAGGCAAGCATTGCATCATCTCAGAATTTTGTTTGTGAGACCCAATGTCTATCCCCATGTCCTGGCTACACAATTAAATGGTTAAGAGAACTGGGGGAATGTGTGGGGAGCAATGGCATCTAGGAAGTGCTGAATGGAAAGTGAAAGTAATTATCTGCCCCGCCTCTATGCCTAAGGCATAGAGGAGTGGCAGACAATATTTGATTGACAGCTTTTAAATTAGCTTAAAACAGCTATGAATGCTTTAAGAAAAATTTGAAATTGGATTTATTATACAGATTTTTGTGTCTGGTTGACGGGTCCACTTTAATGCAAAGTTGCATCCGGGGCAAGGAATGCTGACGAATTTTCTCTAGCGTTACTTCGGCAGAGTGTTCAATTCTGCCTAGCGCAACTTTGCTAGAGTTATTGTGCTCAGGCTAATTTGCATATGACGGGCAATTTAAATGGAGCTATTTATGTTAAATGGTGCATATAACACATTACATTTACACTGAAAAACTAGACATGCCAAGGGAATCGTAATAAATTCAATAGAGGTGTTTTAATATTCTACATATAATCCCACTGTTAAACAATGTGCCACATGGTAGAAAATGAATGGGGGAACCGGGTGCCCGAAATTGTGCAGCCTAACACCCAAAATTGAAAAGACGCCAATATTTTTTGAAGGTACACTCCAAAATTATGATGTAAGTAACTTACGATTGAGGATGTTCTATGCACTCCAATGCACTTCGCCAGGTCAGAGCTGGCGAAGGCAAGTGTGGCCAAAGAGGTAGCTTTCAGTAAAATCTGTATCTTAGTGAATTTGCTGAGTTACCTCCAATAGCAGGGGCGAAAATTTGCCTGACATTAGAGTGCGAAGCAATGCCAGCATATATCTCCTTTGCTACCGTTAGTAAATCAGCACAGTAACAAAATGATGTCCCTCTGGTGAATTTTCGCTAGTGAATCTGCCCTTAGACTACATCTTATCCAAATAATCCAGATTTTTAAAAATTATTTCCTTTTTCTATGTAATAAAACAGTATAAATAAAACAGTACATTGTAATTGATCTTAACAGAGATATAATTAATCCTTATTGGAAGTAAAACCAGCCTATTGGATTTAGTTAATGTTTATGAATGGTATGAAGATTCAAATTACAGAAAACCCCAGATCCCAAGCATTCGGGGTAACAGGTCCCATATACTGTACAAAGCTGGTGACAGGCAGCTGTGCAGCCCTCAAAAACAACTTTTGAGAATAGAAAAGTCAGTTGACTTTAAGTAGTAAATATTAATGGTGTTCTAAATCAGCACTGTCAAGTATTTTAAATGCAGTGGGCAGCTATTTGACATACAGTAACATGTATTTGAGGGCCATATTCTACTGAAATGTTGATGTCATACAAAAAGGTTAATGGAGGTCTTCAGCAGACTGGTGTCCTCAATGGTAGGCTTCCCTAATAAGAATCCATCCAAAATGTCATACTCAGACTTAGTCCCTGTGCTACTTGTGGTCCTTGATTGGTGGCAAGATATACTATGACTGAACCAGTTTCCTTAACTTGTCCTCATACAGAAAACAATATTAACCCACTGCTGGACCAATAAACTTCTGTCTTTTCTCTCAGTGCTTTTGCTTTTACTGAACAGTAAAGAACATTTACATGCAGAACAGCTTCTAATACAGAGGTGCCGGAATCTACCAGTAGACCTTTAGTCTGTGATCAGTAGATCTCAAGACACTGTCAACAAACAGGTTGTCTAATTCACCCTCGTATTTGATGCTTTTTATTCAGATATTTATTATGTTAAGGTTACATGAGAAATAGTTGTTTCTTAAATGTAACAATATACATTTTCTCATAAATTAATATTTAATTAATATTTTGAGGATGTAGATCATAATGGGACATGTAGTGTTATCGTTATAGTAAGTAGATTTTCCCCGTACTTGTACTAGGACTATTAATTGCCCTGGGCCTACTTTATTAGTTCCCATGCCATCCATATTTCTGTAAAGTAAGAGGTTTCATTATGTAATGCTGCTATTCCCGCCTCAAAGGCTTTATTGCTGTTTACTCTGTTTTTTATTTCTTCTAATGAAGGTATGATCTGTGTTTTCCATTTAGCTGCTATACTCATACGAGTGGCTGTATATACTTGATTGAGAAGACTTTGGGAATGTTTATGAATTCCTGGCATAGGTTTGCCCATTAGAAAAGTTTGAATGTCTTTTGTTACAGGTTTGTGGAGAAGCATGCTTGTGAGTTCGGCTATTTCGTTCCAAACTGGTTGGATCATAGGACATGACCAGAAAATGTGGGCTGTATTGCCAATATTCGCACAACCTCTCCAACACAATGGTGAATGGTCTGGGAAAAGAGAATGTAGTTTGGCTGGTGTATGGTACCAGTGTAAGAGGATTTTGTAGGTATTTTCTTTTTACCTGGAGCAGTGTACCATTTTTTTGCATTGGACCAAATAGCTGTCCATTCCTTTTCTGATATTGATTGTGGTAAAACCGCATCCCATTTATGAACGTTGTGGGAGAATGTCTGTCTGAGGGTCATTAATTATTTTGTATATTTTTGATTTGAGCCCTTTTTGTGGAATCCCTTGTTTTGCTAGACGCTCGAAGGAGGTAGGTGATGTATTCTTAATCTCTTTACTGTATGGTTTAATGAAGTGTCTAAGTTGCAGATATTCAAAAAATCTATATGTTCCTTGTGGGGTTTTCTCCATGAGATCCTTAAAAGAAAGCATGTCCTTGGTGATCAGGTTGATCAAGTCACTTATTGTTTGGAACTGAGTAGGTCCCCATTTGTTATTTCTTTCTGAATAAATATTATCCAGTCTTCTGGCTCATAAATTGCTTGGCACACTACTATGTTTGCTATGTTTGGTAGTTACCTTGTGGATTGCTTTAATTTAACCTACAGTACAGCCCACCAAAATTGCCTGAACTGTTATGTGATCCAGCAAACCCTCTGCTGTTTTTCTTCCCACTGAACACATATTTCCGTTGTGCTGACTTTCCATCTTTTCTTTGAAAGGCTATATTTAATTTCAATTAAGTAAAGAGCGACATTATTTATTTTTTGGCAAATGCTAGGCTTCTTTCCTCGCCGTTCATTTTCCAAACAGCTCTTTGGATCTTTCTCATTTGTAATTTTCCTTTCTGCAATATTTTCTGTGACAGCACATTTTTCGTCTCCCAATATCAGTGTGAAATATTCTCTGGGTTTCTGTTGTATCATTTACTGTTATTGATTGTTTTTTACTGCCATGCTTACCATCTTAAACAGACCTTGGTCATTCATTTTAATGCAATTTGTATGCATTGTTTTATTTTTTTCATGTACTCGACATGTAAATGGGAAAATAATCTCTAAATATGTTGAAATTAATGTTAATGTTTAATTAATTTTTTTTAGGTTTTGGAGTGTCTTGTGCTACAAGTTGAAAAAGTTGCAGATATTTTAATAAATTGCATGGCATTCATGGTTTTATAGGAAGTGACAAAAATTTGTAAACCCTGTAGATTATGTATATATCCTTTGTCCACATTTACACATCTTTTTAAAATATGTTATTATTGAAATGTGTTCCTTGGATATATATCTGTTTTCTTGTGTTAGTTTCCTTATCCTCTATAAGATATGCAATGGTAAGGGTGTTTTATCAAGTGCCAAGCATAAATATACACATCTCGCTCACCTTCTGCTACATATTTAGATTGGCCTGTTGGAATGGCTCTTGCTTAGTGCACATGCAATTGGTTACAATAGGAGAGAGCATGTTAAGTCAGCAGAACTGGTTTATCTATGTGATCTGTTCTTTGCTGTTATAGGTGAGGAATGTCTATGTTTTCAGAGCTATTTCGACTTTTTGTGTTCAACCCCAAATGCAGATAAACAAATCACCAGTGTAAGCACACTAAACAGATGCATAGGAACAATAACATATAATTTGTGTTGGGGTTATTTCCAGTACATGTCAAAAATGTTTTTGATAAAATTTCTCATTTGATTTCATGTCTTTGTCTTTCTGATCTCTCATGCACTGTATGTCTTTCCAATTTCTAAAATTAAAAAAACAATTAAGGTACATTTAGGAACATTACATAATATGAATTCATCACTTACACAGAAGGCATTTTTATGAATGTATAGCGGACTGAAGGTTTAGTTGCTCTTAATTTAGGAGGACCCCTACAGCTACTGTAAGTGGCCTGTTTACTAATATTCCAATTTCTTTTTTCTTTTTTTTTTCTTTTGTAACAATTCATATTTTTTCTTTATTTATTGTTTTAGAACCCTACTTATTTTAGATTTATTAAGGGGTAGATTTTCTAATGGTTGAATTTTGAAGTGAAAAAACTTCGAAATTCGACCATCAAATTTTTTTAAAGGGATACTGTCATGGGAAAAATATTTTTTTTCAAAATGCATCAGTTAATAGTGCTGCTCCAGCAGAATTCTGTATTGAAATCCAGTTCTCAATAGAGCAAACAGATTTCATTTTGAAATCTGACATGGGGCTAGACATATTGCTGATTCCTAAGCTGCCCAAAGTCATGTGACGTGTGCTCTGATAAACTTCAACTATTTTTTACTGCTGTACTGCAAGTTGGAGTGATATCACCCCCTCCCTCCCCCCCCCAACAGTCTAACCACAGAACAATGGGAAGGTAACCAGATAACAGCTCCCTAACACAAGATAACAGCTGCCTGGAAAAACAACAACCTGCCAGAAAGCAGTTCGCTCCTCAAAGGTCTGGCACATGTCACATGACCAGGGGCAGCTGGGAAATTGACAAAATGTCTAGCCCCATGTCAGATTTCAAAACTGAATATTAAAAAATCAGTTTTCTCTTTTGAGAAATGGATTTCAGTGCAGAAGTCTACTGGAGCAGCACTATTAACTGATGCGTTTTTTAAAAAAATGTTTTCCCATGACAGTATCCCTTTAAAGGGCTTTTTCAATCAAAAATTGACCTATTTTGATCGAGTAGGTCCATTTTCGATCGAATAAAAATCATTCAATTGCATCGTTTGAATCGAACAATTCAAAGGATTTTGTGCAAAATTCCTAGGACTTAGAAAAAATTGCAGGACAGGTTGTAGGAGGTCCCCCATAGGCTACAATGGCAATTCGGCAGCTTCAAGGTACTTTGAAAATGTGATTTTTTTTTTCTATTCGGATCAAATTTTGGCCTATTTGATAGTTGAAGTAGCCCAAAATTGCCCCTAATTGTAAGGACCAGTAAAAACTCTAATTCCAAACTTCTCCAAGTAACAGTAAAGTCCTAGAGAAGTCATTGGTGCTGCTCTGATCCTGTTGGACCTTTTCAAACCATTCAAAGGTAGAATTTTAGGTTTTAAACCATGACTAAACTCACTTACTCTCAAACCACGATTGTCATTACATTTCTTAAAAGATCTGAACAATTTGCTAGCTATACAAATACCTCTAAAATGTAAGCGTGAAAAAAAAAAACACTAGAAAACATCTAAAAATGGTCCAATAGCACCTCCAACTTCTTCAGGCCCTTGACAACTTTTACTTGGTGAAATTTGAGAAATAGAGTTTTATCATGGGTTCAAAACCCTCTAAAATTCTCCCTTTTATAAATAAGTCTCTATGTGTGCTCCTAAGTTACAGCTGGCAAGGGAAGCTGGTTTCCTTTACTGGGTTAAAGTATTCTTCTGACAGTTCTATAACTGGCCAAGAGGTGTCATAGTCCTAGTCTTTAAAAAGTGAAGTCAACATTTCTTGGCGTCTTTGGATCCCACCTGTCAGTAGAAGGAGATCTATACAGTGCCCAGTAGGTGAATATAGATAGATGAGTAATAGCTCATACTAGGAGTGAAAGTTAGGATCAGGGTAGCTAGTGGGAAGCCTGATGTAGAAGGATTGGTAATCCTGGATGCGCCTGTGTGGACTCAAATGTACAGTGTGGACTCAAGTGTACAGATTTATGGGCAGATGTAGTCTACTTTGGTTCCATTTGGAGGGACTGTACTTGATGTTGTACACTTTCGGGTGAGATTATTAAATCTAGTATTCATAAGTAAATGGCTGAATAATTGTACTGTGCCATATGTGACTATCCTTCAAGATCATTTGTCTTATCTTCTGGAGGTTGTTACATATTCCTGTAAATAGATATAATTTTTTTAAGAACCACTAGTGCAATATCCTTCCTCACTCTGAGGTTGTCCATCCCAGAGATAGGAGTCATACAGTATATTTATGTAAGATTCAAAGCTAACACAGCACTTCCAACTGTTACAAAATTTACAAATGCAAATATTATGCTTTAAATTAATGAGGCAGAATTTTCCAAAACCTATTTTTGCTTAATCAAATTATGCTTTTGTGTCTACCATTTGTCAGTCTGCTGAACATTTCTTTAGTTTTTCTGCAGCCTGTATGGACATTTTGCTCATAGAATATTATCAATAGAATTGAGTAACACGTTGGCTCATATATGCAGTTAAAATATGTTGTTGTGAGAACCAGCCACATATCCCTGTTGTATATAGGAATTTTGTTAAGGCTGCCAATTTAAGGATTTTTAAATCCATCTAACAGTAGTTCCAGAGCTTGGAAGGCTGATTAAAAGATATGGGCTGACTAGGTTAATGAGGAACACAGCATAGATAAAGTAGAGAAGCAGGACAGAATGTCCAGATTTACATTTATAACTGGAAATTCAGACACCATTATAAAAGGGAAAAGTCATTATAAGATGCTAAATTAATTGACCTGGCTCCCTTGATGATTACAAACCTTTGAAAACAGGCTCAAGTGTAAAATAGTTTAAAGTGTAAAATAGTTTAAAGAGAGACTGAGACAGTGGAGACTGAGACAGTGGAGAGATATCTTTGGATCTCTAGCGCAAACTGCTCTGTTTAATAAACTGCTCTGTGTTATTCTATTTGACCCAAGAAAATCCTGTAGGTGGGCTGTCCATCTTTGCAGTGAAAATTAGATGAAGCATATTTTTTCTATTTTAGGATGGGCCGTGTGATGTGCATTGGAAGTTCCCTTTACACTTTGTGAAAAAAGTTTTGTCTGTGCCAGACATAAACTCAAAATCATCCAGAGTTCAAAAGAGTTTGCTTGTACAGATTATTTTGGCATTTAAGACTTTTCTAACAGAAAAGGGAGAGGAAAATGCAATGAAACCATCCACTGACTGCATTGAAAGATTTAAATCCGAGGTTTTCACCTATTCTCTGGTTTGTATACCAGGATTATAAAGCTGCAGTATTTACTGCGTCTCATTCTTAGAATAGTCTTTATTTTAGTATTTTCAACGTTCTCAGATATATCACGGCTTTCAATGTTCTCATATATATCATGGCTTCAGCAGCAATGAATTCACATCTGTTTTGAGAAGCCTGAAACTGCTTTGTTATTGGTTGGTAGGGAATCATTCCTACAACAAATATAATAATATAACATAAATAATAATTACACATTTTCTTTCTCGCTCTCCAGACCATAAAGCATTCATGTGATTGTCATCATAGACAAATGGATTCAGTTTTTGCTCTACTACAATATGGTCATTCTCTGGACTGTGCTGTATTACTACTGTTGGTTAGTGATGAACAGATTTTTCGACAGGCATGGATTTGAGGCAAGAATCTGCATTTCTCCATTACATTGCACTTCCATGTCATTAATAATGATAGCTGCATTGTGAGGAAAATATAACAGTTCACCTAACCTTCAACGTTTATATGAATATTTATTTTTAACACATTTGATCCTTCTGAATTTATACAAGATGATCAATGTCCATAAAATGATCATAACACCAGAGGCCACCCTTTCAGACTAGAGGAAAAGAACTTTAATTTGAAGCAGCGTAGGTGGTTTTTCACAGTGAGGACATTGAGGTTGTTGAATGCACTGCCGGGTGATGCTGTGATGGCTGATTCTGTTTATGCCTTTAAGAGTGACTTGGATGATTATCCTGGGCAAGGCTATAGTGATACTTAATCTATAGTTAGTGTGTGAGTATATATAGTGTAAGTGAGTGTATGCAGGGGTCAGTGTGTGAATACTGGGGTTCATTTGGAGGGGTTTAACTTCATGGACTTTGGTCTTTTTCCAGCCCAATTTAACTATCTACCTGGGTCCTAAAATACTGTTAGGATGGGGGACCTGGTCCTATTCCTGCTTAAAGCTATGCCCCATGGTGTTCACAAAGTGACCAGTGGATGGCACTGTGCTAAAGTATAAAGTCCTGGGCAACCATGTGCTCAGGGTTTATCTTGTACTAGCTCTGACCTGAGCAGGCAGAGCTAGAGTGGAACCTAGACAGGTCAGGTCTAGTAAGGATAGGCTACTCACCTTAAAAGGGTCACTCTAGGAGTGACAGATAGACAGGCTATGTAGCTGAGCAGCTTGAGACTACTCCAAGGATTGTGAGTGGGATTATGATCCCGGCTAGTATTTTCCCAGAAGTAGGGACTAAGTGTACAGACCTAGGGAAGTGAGTTTCCACTTAGGGAAAAGGCTGAAAGCTGGGTGTACTTCGAACGGCTGCTGCCTACATGTTCTCATCCCTGTGGGGACAGATACTGACCAAAGGTGCTGTGAGTAGAAGCCTATCCACTGTTCCGGCATGGTTCTACTTAATCTATATGTACACTCCATTGTGGTTGTTCTTGCTCAATAAATATCTTCATTGGTTAAGTTATAAAAACAACTGGCACCCAGTTATTGCACCCTATATCAAGTTACAGTTACACTACACCTTGCCTTCACACCTTTGAGCTTGAAAAAAATTTATAAATATGTGCTGAATAAATAAATGTTGGGAACACCTGACCATATTTTTCATCTAATTTGCCTCCTATTACGAGTATGTTGGTGTTCCCTAACTAGACTAGCTAGACTGACTTTTGAAAGGACATGAAAGGACTGTATTACCTTGTAATACAAGAATATTAAAATATTTAAAAAAGAATAACAGATTTATGTGACTAGAATTAACATACCCAGCTGAAAGGCTGCATTTTCATGTGGCCATTCGTAGTAGCCTTGGGAAATCAAACAACTTTCTAACCATTTCCTTTTGTAACATCTGAAGAGTCTGAGGACAGAGAAGGGGGATTTTTACTTTAAAATCAACAGCTGTCACCACTATGCCCACAGTCTCTTTCAGTGATTTGTATTAATTCCAACAATTCCCCTGCCATATTGAAGAAGAATGAGATGTCATGCTGAAAGGACTTTATTATCATAGTTAAGGCCCTGTCTTTGCATATGTGAAAATCATTATTTATCCGTGCAAAATATATACTTTACAAATTGGTTCCGGGAGGATGAGGGCTCTTAATATTAACATACTGTAGTCTTTGTTGATTTGAATTGTGTAATGTACAACACTCATGCTGTTTGAATTTATCCAAAAATATATGACTGTCTTGAGCCTCATGACTTTAATTACACCTTTCAGTGTAGAGATAGCCTGATATGAATTTGGTCCCCCTCTGAGCATTCTGTTGCCATGCCTTGTGTTGTGCAAAATTCAATGAGATACTAACTGGAATAAGCACAATTAGAGAGGCTTAAAATGGGGGTTTTGCCTTCCTTTGGATCAACAGTTAGGCAGACAAAGAGATAAACTTAAAATGTTGAACGTTATAGGCGTGTGTCTTTTTTCAACATACAGATGCAGCCACTGGGATTGGTGAGTTAAATGCATCATGACTCAGGGTTAATTGAAGAAACTGTGTTATCTAAAGTTTTCTTAACTCATGTAATGCATTTAACCTTTTTCATTAGCATACCAAAGCCCCATTGTTTTAAATGGTGAACTCTTTAATTGGATGGGATGCTGTGACACAATATTCTGTGATAAGTGGGATAAATGGGATAGATGAGTTAAGTTTTTCTGTGTCAGATGCACAATCCAAAGTGGCTTCATCTGTACCTATGCTACCATTGCCCCTCCTCAGAGTCCTGGAACCAACCTGGAATTGGAGAAGAACAGAATGGGAGGCAAGAGAAGCGCTAAACATTGCTGAATTCAGTCCCTGGCAGTCTGTGACATGAAATCTTTGAACCCTGGCATTATAAGTTGTTAAAAACTCATCCCTACAAACCATTTAATAGAATTAGCAGAAAAACATTCTGATTATCTATTTTTTTTTAATTCAGACATAACAGATGTTCTTTTGTGTTTCTTTTTTTTATTGATTCTCATTTCAGGAAATACACTGGAAAATAATATGTAGATGGTAAGAAAAATAAAAACAGACACACAATATGGATATATCCACGTTGGTTGCAGGTAGAGACTGCTAAACTGGAAGTGCATAACAGCTGAAGTGCCATAGGATAGCCATCATAACAACCTTCTATGCCTTGTCCTTTATACAGCACATGCACAAGCGGTTTTAGAATTTTCACTTTAAAAAAATACTTTAATTTCAGAACATATTCCCAATATAAATAAAGTACATACAGTACTACTTTGTTCTATACAGCGTAACTACTTAAGTTAAAGTGGATTATTTATATTCTAATCCTTTAAGTGTGGTAAACATTTTTAAATTCCCAAAGCCTACCCTCAGGTCAGACTACTGTGAGCTTGCATTAAATCTCATTCCCAAGAGATTGCATTTCATTCCTTAATACTTGCTGATTTTACAAGCATTTCTATTATTGAGATATTGCTAAATAAATGATATCAAACAAACTGGATTTTAATGAAGATCCACAAGTTTACGTATAGCCAAGTTTACGAATAGCCTTGCTCCACATAAAGATGTATAATTTGATACTGGTATGTAGTAATGGCACTTTGTTTGGGCATTTACATTTCAAAATGTCTAATTTGTTTTCTTTAGTATTCCATACTCTTTGCACAGTAAAATGTCTTATGGTTTTGCCTCTGAAACCAAGTTCCTTAGATATGTCTTAGATAGAACTCTTTGATCTTTCTAGTCAACCCAGCAGAAATTTTTATGATACAAAGCTATCTAGGAGCACCGCACTAATATGTATGGTTAAACGGAGGGCTAGTATCAATGTTCTTATTCCAAAAAAGACATTTTAGATGACTTTACATTATAGTTCATAAAGCTGTTGATCATCTTCAAAAATGTTCTATTATCGAGGTGGCCTAGAACTGCAGATACAATCACATCGTTCATGATGCTCAAGCTGAATGTCAACAATTGACATATTCTTGGATTTACTCTTTGTTTTTTTGTTGTTACTGTTTTCCGGCATGACTTTCAGCACCTTAAAAAAGGAAACAATATGGAAATAACAATTAGAAAATACATTAGAAATGCAACTGGTATGACTAATAGACAGGGGCAAAACACAATTCGATAGTCGAAGTAGCCAAAAATTACTTCGAAATTCAAATTTTTTAAATGTGCCCCAATACAGTATATCTATTAAAGAGTAAAACTAGAGCTCACCACAGGAAAACTCTTCCACTGGAAAGAGTGTATGTCTTGGCTGAGAGCTGAGATTTGGACAGAGTTTAAGTTAACAAGCTTTGGGATTTTCCTTGTGTTTTTATATTAAAAAACATGAGCATGGTATATGGGCTTTGCAGATAAAAAGAGAAAAATGAATTGGCAAGCACTTGTCCTAGACAAGAGGAGTGCTGGAACAAAGTGGAAATAGGGCAGCTTGACTGACTGATCACAGCAATGATATTCACAGCTCCAAGTCTCCCCTACTGTATATAAAACATTGCTTTAGATTTGGGTTCCTAGATGTAGAGGGAGCATAACATTTGCTGTATAGTGGAGAGCAAAGAAACCAAGATGGTTCTGCGCTCTCCAGTCTTATATTAAAGGAATAACATTGTACTTTACTACATTTACTTATAGTTCACTTAATGCATAAATAAATAAACATATGGATGTAAAATGATTAAAAAAAGTTTTCCATGTTATTGGGGGAATCAGCTAATTTTAGACATGCCAGCTTTCAGGATGTTCCATTAGATAGCAGAGGCATAACTGCACTGAGATGTAATTCATCTTCTGAAAAATGTAAATACTGTACATAATGTAATTATAATATTTATGTAACAAATAATGTTTTTAACTGATAACTAAGATAGACTTTAGGAATATATAATTTATATCACCCGACACCAGTTATATTTATGCTCCTTCTTTGTGTGGAATAAATATGACCAAATATATTTTAAAGATATTAAATCACTCGCTCTGTTACCTAAGTGCACTGCTCACCTTTCAATGGTAATATAACATCTTATGGTCTCCTACTATTTTATACACAATATTTTGTCTGAGACATTTCTGAAAATTATTTCTTTCTAAATGGAGCTTAGTGATGTCATTAATATAATCAAAGTTTAGTGATATAAGTTGTCACATTACTTGTGTGTTATGAAAGAAAATCTATCTGTCCTCTTATTTTTTGGTATTATTTTTTTTTAATTATAGCTTTATAAATGGTGCTTAGTGATGTCATCATAAGTGGAACTTTTGTGAAATATAGGGATATTAGAAGTCATGTTAGAGTTCCATGACCTTCATGACTTTATTTGATCATGGGAATCTCCTATTTACAATATTTTCATATTATTTACAATAGGGGTTACATTATTCTACAAATATAAAGAAAAAAAATCTATCTATCGTTTAGATGCAACTTCCATAGTCTTTCGTTACATAGGGATAAGAGCAACAGCTAGAAGACTGCAGTTTGGACATCAATGTTGGACTTTACATTCATTACATTCGATTACAGATGTGTATCTCTGCTTGAGAGAGAACAATTTAGTAAAGCAATACATCTAGCGGTTTTTTGAGGTAGTTATAATGGTTGGTGTGCAAGAAGCCACAAGGATGTCCATAGGAGTATTCCATTGGAATTGTTAGTCTTTCTTTTGTTGTAAAGTAGTAGTAGAGCTGGTTCAACCAAGAGCAATTATAATTACAGAAGAAGCAAATAGCAATGGTACTGGAAATACACTCTGGGGCAGATTTACTAAGGGTTGAATTGTCGAGGGCTTTTAGCCCTCAAATTCAACTGGCGAATATTTGGTGAATAAATATTTGCCAAAATCGAATGGAATATTCGCCAGTTTTGAGCGCATATTCGACTATTCGCCAGACTCTTACGTTCAAACGATTCTGCGAAAAGTCGCAAAAAAAAAACCCCCTCAAATATTCGCCAAAATCGTGCGAATTGAACGTTCAAAGTGTTTGATTGTACGACTTAAATTCGGCAAAAGAGAGAGAAAAAAGCATATGGGGGCTTCCTATAGGCTTCTATTGCAATTCACTAGGTTTAATCTGGCGAAGTAGGCAGTCAAATAAAAATCAAAAGGGTAAGTTCTTCGACTAGCAAATAGTCGAGCGCTCGAATATAAATTCTATTCGATCTGTTCAATGCACCCAAATATTCTATATTCGACGGTCGAAAATACTTAGTTTGTATATTCGAATAGTCGCACGATCGAATTGAGACTATTCGCGACTATTCGCACGAATATTTGAATCCTTCACACGAATTTAGTAAATCTGCCCCTCTGTGTGTAACTGTGGGTGACACTGGCCAATCAATGTTTTTCTACACTTATTCAAGTTTTTGTTCATTATTAGTGATGGGCGAATCTACCCCGTTTCGCCAAAAAATTTGCGAATTTCCAGCGAAATTCGCGAATTGGCAAAAAAATTTGCGAAACGAGCCGCGCCACGTTTTTGACTCTGTTTTTTTTGCGAATTGCGGGAATTCACCGTGGATTCGCCCCTGCCGAATAAATTCACCCATCACTATTCATTATATATTGAGTATAATAGTAAGTTACTCTTAATATGTGTTATTTAAGCAGAGTTTAAAAAAAAAATGTTTTGTGTCTGTTCATTTCATATGCAGCTTGTGTAGAGAGGTTTGACAATAAGAACAAAAAAACAGGGAGTTAATTCATTTAATTAATAGAAATTAATATAATTAAACATGAACATAATAAAATATATTGTACTGAGCTGTATGAAGAGATCTAAGGGCTTACAGTATATTTAAATGAGTAATAGAGCACTTGGTGAAGGTTTTATCATAACTCACAGTTTTGCTTATCCAAAATGCTGAATGGGTTTTCCCACCTGTCCAAGTGCTGTTTTTTATGCTGCACTGAAACATACAGTCTGCTGATCATTTTTTATTTAGAGCATCTGCTGTTTTATGGGCAGACCAGTCTGCTATTCCACTTATAACGTATATTTAAGCTGGAAGGCCAGAGAGCATAAAGAGCAAAGGATGAAATGATTCTACTTTATGTGATTTTAATTAGGGAAGTTTGGATGCAACATGGATAATGTTTATGATCACTTCTACACATGGAAGTAACAGCAACAAGAGGGACGCTGGAGGATTGAGAGGAGCTGATGTGACAAGTCAGACAGATGCAAAGATATCTGGCAATCCAGCATCCATCATGTCAAAAGAGCTTTTGGTGGCACCCAATAGACAATACATACACAAGACAATCATATTCCAAACTTGCATAGGAAAAGACCAATAAAGAGGCTATAAATGCTGCTTGAATCATTCACAGCCCTACTTTTACTAACAATTTTTTTCACTTGGAGGTGGATTCATACAGATTCATTAGAGCACTGAAACCTTTTGTTTGTGCTTAATAGAGTGGCCAGTACAACTGTGGAGCGGAGTAAGAGGCCATGATGAGGCTTGGAATTTGGTCAATTAGCATGTTAATTTGTGAATTTTACAGCTGCTTATGTTAAGAAATAGTCCTGCAGTCCATCCACACCAGAAATAAACCCAAGTCCAGTCTTTAGCATAAGAAATTTATATTTCTTCATGTTTTTTTCATTCAAAGGCTGCTATCATTTGGCCCTTGAAGTTTTCCAAGTGTGAAAATGTCCAAGAACATTTTTTTGAGAATTACTCAAGGTTCTCAAAGACTTTAATGGTAACACAAACTAAACAAATGGAGTGATAGAAAGGTTCCCATTCAGACAAAATTACACTATGTACCCTTTTATTTGAATGGATCTTGGCGATCTTGAGCTCCAGAATTGAGCTAAAGCAAAAAGATGCAACAAAAATCTGGTGAAAATAAATGTCACTAAAATTCAGTCTCAATCTTTGATACACTAGCTGTATTGTTGGCCCTTGGCATCTTTTCTAGAATAAAATATTTTATTTTGATATTATGATGTATCAAAGGGTCATTCTATTCCAACATGTTAGGATGGGTAAAATTCATGCATGCATGACAATACATTGGAAAGTTTTAAATCACCTTTAAGCCAAGCATATTATACTTTGATGTTACTGTAATGTCCAGTCACTTTGGCAGATGATTAAACATTTCAATCCAGTATGCAGTTTAAATCCTAGGATAACTTGAATCGTGTGCCTGTGAGAGAAAAGGGCTTGTGTACACCTACAAGTGCAATTGTGGTCACCACAATTTCCCTGCAGTTAATTTCCATGTTAAGGTACACGTGCCAAAATGCACTCCTTGACATCGCCTTATAGCTGTTCTCAGTACTGCTCAGTACTTCTTGCCATCCATTCTGAATTGGAACCCTGGACCTACCACCACTTCTGGACTAGGCGTTCACTCCAGGATCCCCTCAGCACCCTGTGACCGTCAGACATGCTTATCCTCTTAAGTGCTTGTGTGTGTTTAATGTTTCAGTGTTTATAAGGTGGTTATTATCATCAATTTTTTTAAATTACTTTCTATTTTGTAGTTTACTATTTATCTAAAATGTATGATTTAAAAACTAAATTTAAGCAGCAGTTTTCGATTGTTTGGAATAAAATATTTTGTACACTTTTCTAAACTCCATGTCCTTTGTCAAGATTAACAATGAGTAAATTATGTGTTTGTAGTATTGCCCCTTGTTATATTGATACTTATTGATTCTTAATTCTGCCATGACTTCCAGGATGTCCCACTCAATTAGTTGAAGAAATTGAAATTGAAAATAAATAAAGTAATAAAGTAATAAAGCTGGGGGAATGTGGACTGAATTGCTTCAAACTAATCGCAACCGCGTCACTTAAGATGCTGATTAGTCTGGCCAAATATAATGGGGATCATATTGTGGGACAGTCAATGTAATAGTATTTCAGATTGGCGGATCACCCTAGATACACAAATGGAGCATCACTGGTCCACAAGGATTCCAGGTTGTGGTCATCAACATTTAAATAATAATTACAAGTATTTGTCTGACCATAAAAAATTATCAAACTAATTACAATGCAAATTATCAAATGTGTTTGTTGTTATATGCATGATTAGAAGTAAACCAAGGCATGACATGATGTATTTATGAAAAGTTCTTATTCTGTAGAATGTATCCTTTTTTGGCTCATCTTTGTTATGAGAATAAGCACGATTTGGACAGTCTGTCTTCAGTTTTTTCACTCCATATTTATCTGTTTCTGTTAGCTTCAAAGAGACAGAATTTACTTCCATCAAAACAGTCCCCACTGTATAATATTTGCTTCATTATTTTTTAAACATTACAATGAAGCAGGATGGAGATGATGGTGGATTCCACTATATTACAGGTAAATGTTAATGCCCCATTGAGAGAGGTGTACAGCATTTCCGGCCTAACTCCCTGGACCAAACAGACTTATGAGTAAATGAGCAAGTGTACGTGTTCACCCACATGTACATAAATATTTTTAGTATTCTGTTCTGTTGTTTTTTTTCCATTTCTGAGCCATGTCTCTGCTCAGTTATGGGGATAATCTGAGTTTCTTTAACTGTGTGGCTCTTCAAGACTTATCTATTATTAACAACATATCTTAGCAGGCTCGCATGCTGATAGCTAGCTGAGATTCTTGTGTTTATATTTACTAATAGCTGTGAAGTTTGGATTTAAAAATAGCCTTTAGGTGGAAGCTTGCAACTCAAGATATATTCTGATGTTATATATTAATAGTTTGAACTTGTGCAATAAGGTTCCATGGTAACAGCATGTTTTGCAAGAACATATGTAGGATGGATGTCTAAAAGGCATAGTTCAACTTCAAATGCACTTTTAGGGGCAGATTTATCAAAAATAGAATTAGATTAGAATTGTTTTTTTTTGCACCTAAACACACACACATTTCAGTTATATTTTTGAAAACTTGAATGTAAAAATTAGCCATCCAAAAGCTGGTGAGCTCATGTAGAAGTCAATAGGAGTTGTACTAGGCAAAGCTCAATATTTTTGGTTGATTTGAGATTTTTTATTGACATGCTGATTTTTTATAAATACCAAGAAATTCGCCCATTGCTATAAATATGCCCTTTATTGTGTTTAACTTTAAATGGTCAATATTCATTTTAAGGCTGGGATAGGAGATACTGGTGGTTGTAGGATGGGTGGGAAAATATTTTGAATAACTTTTTTTTACTAAGACTGGGCAATTGTGCTCCAAAACAACCAATCAGCAATTGATTTTGATCAGTCTACTTCAGGATGCACATTTTTGAGAGACAAATTGTGCCTTCCGTTGCTAAATTAGCACCAGACAGAAAACAGAATGGAGAAGTCTTAGGAAAATGTAAGCATTTATGCAGCCTAAACATTTTTTAAAAAATATGTAAGAATATTGTTACAGAAGTACAAGCTCATTTTGACATGTTTTGCCTTAAACTTTCCAACATAATATTGAAAAACAGGGGAGACTGTCCAGGTTGGGGTTGTTTTCTCTGGAAAAAAGGCGCTTGCGAGGGGACATGATTACACTTTACAAATATATTCGAGGACATTATAGACAAATATCAGGGGACCTTTTTACCCATAAAGAGGATCACCGCACCAGAGGCCACCCCTTCAGACTAGAAGAAAAGGACTTTCATTTGAAGCAGCGTAGGTGGTTCTTCACAGTCAGGACGGTGAGGTTGTGGAATGCACTGCCGGGTGATTTTGTGATGGCTCATTTTGTTGATGCTTTTAAGAGGGGTTTGGATGATTTTTTGGACAGACATAATATCAAAGGCTATTTTGATACTAAACTCTACAGTTAGTATAGCTATGGGCATATATGGTTTGTGTTTCAAAGAGTGGAGATGTGTGTGTGTGTGTGTATGTACAGTATGCTGGGTTTTTAATTTGGAGGGATTGAACTTGATGGACCCGGTCTTTTTTCAACCCAATTTAACTATGCAACTATGTAACTATGTATGACATGACCAATGTGAACCTCTATTTCTCTGGAGAGACAGCTCACGTGAGAGAAAATGTGTTTCCTGTTAATTAGCAGACATACAATATCTAAAAGTAAGTACACAAAACTGTCAAATCTCTTGGGACTTTTCTTCAAGTACAGATATGGTACAACACTTAGAAAGTTTTGATTTCCATTAAGTTATTTATAGCTGAGCCATTAAATGCTATTGACACATCTAGCCAGCTTTCTTCTCTACAGCCATTATAACAACCAACACTTGAACTAAAAAAGAGAAATGAGATTCTGTTCATTAGGCAGCTCAATCAATAGCCCCAGTAGAGAAACCATTGCATTGCTTAGCTCTTATTTTCACTGTTGAAACTTGACACTTTGTACATAATCCCTTTGGAATACTTTATTTTTGCTAACGGAACTAAAGTAAAAGATATTGCTTTAAACATTGTTCTTTGCTTGATTTGAAGATGAACATATCAAACATACATCCTGTAGCTCTCAAAAAAAAATCCTTAAATCAACTACCCTGAAATAACAAAAGTCTTCAGCTGTCACTGGCATTCAGGGAGCTGTTGCTTAGACACAGGGAGGTCAATGTATCAATTTTCAAATTTAAATTTTGGTTCATTTTCAAATTCATTCAATTGTGGGGAAAAAATTGTTTTTCCATTTTTCTGACGAAGTATATTTGTGGAAAGGTTTTAATTAGAAAGACTCAATCACATTAACACAAAAAAACTTGATCCATGTGAAAACTTATATTGTTTAATCAATTTAAATGAAATCCTTTTTTTTTTAGAGAAAAACTCACATTATAAATCAACTTGAATGTGGAAAAAAGTGGTAAATTGAAAAATCTCAAAAAATCTAGTGTGATAAGCTCAAATGAGATAATAATGAGATTTTATAAAAAAAATATTTTTGCAATGATTTCTCAAATCAGCCAAAATCTCAAATTTAAATTGTATACATTTGTATTGTGTATCCCATGGGCTGACCATGCTTGGTTAATCAAGGAGATGCCATTTATACAATTTTTTATTATTTCATTCTCTTACCTCATGGTATTTTTTCACTGTTTTGCCAGATGTACAAACACAAGATTTCCAGTTTGGTGTTCCGCAGCCACAGTTTCCTCCACAGCGCTTGATGAGCAGGCATCGAGGAAAGAATACAGCATTTGTAATTTTTAATTCTTCTCTTAAATTCACTGTGTAATTTCTTGGAGTACAGCTGTAGCGCTTGACATCATCATTAAGCCTATCCAAATTGACTGCAAGATAAAACGATTCATTGTCAGGAAGCACAGGTCATTTGTCTGGAGAATTTGTGCACTTAACTCTCTGATTTGTTCTGAACAAAGTCATTCAGTGTAATTCAGGATAATTTGGCATACAGCAAATATAAAGCATCAGCTTAAATAAAGTATTTTTACTAGGATACTGCCACTGTTGCAAAAATGTAAGTTGTTTAATAAATGTACATTGTTGGGGAGGTTAAGTTTGTGCAGCTTGAGATTTTAAAAAATAAGCATTATGAAATCAAACTAATTTTATTTATAAAATCAATATTATGACAATAGCTTCCACAAACACTTAGGAGCAGATTTACAAAATTTGTGTGAAGGATTCGAATATTCGCTCGAATAGTCTCTTTTCCAATGTGCGACTATTCGAATATGCAAGTTAAGTATTTTCGAGTATCGAATATAGAATATTCGGTCGCATCGAATAGATTGAATAGATCGTTCGACTATTAGCCAGTCGAAGAACTTGCCCTTTAAATTTTTATTCGACTGCCTACTTCGCCAGATTGAACCAACCGAATTGCAATAGAAGCCTATGGGAATCCCCCATAGGCTTATTTTTTATAAGTCTTTTGCCAAACTTCAATCTTACGATCGAACGTTTGATCGAACGTTTGATTTTTGTGCGACTTTTCATAGAATCCGACGATCGGACGATTCTGGCGAATAGTCGAAAACACACTCAAAACTGGCAAATATTTTATTTGCCAAATATTCACCGGTCGAATTCGAGGGCTAAAAACCCTCGACAATTTGACCCTTAGTAAATATGCCCCTTAGTATGAGGAACACAATTTTAAGAAATGCTATTATGAATAGATCCACCTTGCCTGAAAAGAATATATTTGTCTATGAATGAGCATACTAGAAAGTTAATTAAGAATTCCCAATAAATAATAACCATTTTTTTTTTGTTGGCATGGCTATTTATTTCTGCCATGCAATTCCATCTCCTTATTACTTAATAAAGATTCAAAGTCTGAAATCCTTTTGTTTTCTTATGAAAACCTGTTTTGTTTTATACATGAGACATGAAACATGTAGGAAATATGAACAAAACAAAAATCATGTAAAATTGTCAATTAGAGTACTCTGCTTTGAAACATTTAATAAACCCAATAGGATTATTTTGACACCAATATGCAGTAGCAAGGTACAATTTTACTGTTTTATCTTTATAGAGAAAATCGAAAGAATTTATAAAAATCTTGAATTATTTGTTTAAAATTGGCTCTATGGGTAATGGCCCTCCCATAATTTTTTTCATTTCCTTTATTTTTATTCCTTTCATTATTTTCTGGTTCTTTTTATCACCATGTTATGCCTTCTTATTCCATTTATTCATGTAGCCATCTTTCCCACTCACTGTTGAATTTAATTTCCTTTCACCATGTATTCCTTTACCAAAAGCAGGATATCTTCCTTATTATGAAGTGTTTATATTGAAACTGCCATTTTCAAAGTCAACCAATCTAAAATCTGCCAGTCACAGTCATTTTGTTTGCTCCCATTAACTTGAATCAATACTAGCAAAGGTCAGCTCAATCACAGGGCATTGTTAATGCACAGTCTTGATATTGAGGAGCAAATCAGGTAAAAATGAAATATCAAATGAAAAAAATTGGGGGATTATTATTCTGGAAAATGAGAGGCTGGATAATGGACCCAATACAGCATTGTATTTTTTATTTTTCAATTCTAAACATACATCCTTATTTTTACTGATTTACTGTGTTTGAATAGCCCATACTTATTACAAAATGTCTTGCCAGAACACTTTTTACTTTGGTGGATATGAATCAAGTGTTTTTGATTTATAACAAATTGGGGAGTTCTGAGAGGGGTGGTAATGAGTGTTGTAGATTTTGTGGGGCTTGATCCAGCTTTAAACAGTAAAAGTGGCAATTGAGAAAAAGTGGCTCACACTTCACTTCTCACAAGTCAGTATATGTCCAACCAATTACTGTAGCAATGCAGGGCTATTGTCTCTTTCCTAAATATGCTTTATTTTTAATCATATTCTTTAAATTTCAGTATGATGCTTTTCTGCAGCTTAATTGACTGAACTTTCTCCTACATTTGCTGCTAATGAGTATCACAATGCAGAAATGCCTTTGTTCTCTGCTTTGTGTTACTATTCCCTGCTTTTAAAGGTTCTGTTTGAAGGTTCATGTCTCTATGTGTAGTGCATTTTATGTTAATCTCTATTGCTTTTCTTGTTTACTTTTATTTGAGACTGACATACATTTCAGGGTCATCTTTTTTGTATCTTTTTTTATGCCTAGAATCATGATTGAATCGGAATCTCTGGTAAGAAAACTACGAAGTGCAACTGTCCTACATTCTGTGTTTACACGTATGGTAGAATCAATTGTGTCCTCGTCCTTTGGCTGTGCCCTTCTTCTCCATCCCCTGCTGTTATTCCATCACACCCCAAACCATCCTGCTGCTACATCTACTTCATTATATTCAGCCCCCTGCAAACTATGGGCCCTGGGTGATCGAATAGAAGGGGTTAAATGCATGTTTTGTTGTTGTATTCTCACCTTTCGATTTTTTTTCTTGAAATGTTCTTCCACGGAACTGAGAAGTATCTGTATAGAGATTTTCTAGATCATGCTGCCATGATTCAGGATTGAAATGTTTCAGTACCTCTTCAACTGTGTCAAACTGGGCAATAGTTTGGTCCAGTGCTTCAGCAGTAACAGTGGAATCAGTCACTGACAGTGAGTGATAGGACAGTTCCTAGGAATGAAACATATTATTTGAATTAACAACTTATATTATTAAAAAGTAGATTATTTTAACATATGTTTGTAAAAGCCCATATTTTGGTTTGCCAATAATTACACTAATATGTATATGCCAATAACAAGTTAAAAGTGGAAATGGAGTAATTATGTTATTTATTACTTCATTTTAATAACCAATCAGATTAAATTATGGTTAAAGGAACATTACTGACAAAAGATAAAAGTGTTTTAACGGAATGAAAATATAATGTACTTTTGTGCTGCACTAAAACTGGTGTGTTTGCTTTAGAAACACTGTAAAAACTCTAGTTTATATAAACAAGCTGTTGTGTAGTCATGGGGGCATTCAAGCACAAGATACACAGTAGATAACAGGTAAAGTCTAAACAATACCATTGTCTTCTACAGAGCTTATTTGTTATTTGCTGTGTATCCTGTGCCTTTCCTCCTTTTTCAGCCCTGAATGAATGCCCCCATGGCTTCAAAGCAGCTTGTTTATATAAACTATAGCAGAGTTTCTGGAACAAACACACCAGTTTTATTATATTTTAATTACTTTAAAAGACTTTCATTTTTTGCTGTTACTGTTCCTTTAAAGATGTAAACTGCCAGATCTTCTGAAAGGAGGCATGCCCAGCTAAATGGATTGAAGAGAGAACCCACCATAACAGCAAGACCAGATTTTTTGCCTTTCAGCTCTGGAGACCTGAGTTATTTTCAGTGTTGGTATTGCAACAATTTTATATCTGCTTTGATTTGTGTCCACACTCCAGGAACATATAAGCAGCTTAGTTTACTCCTGATGAAAATAACCATATAGCATTGTATGAATGTGATAGGGTAGTATCTAGTGTATCTTTACACTTTTTTTTTCAATCCTTAACTGACCAGAACAAGAATATATAATATATATAGAGTATGCCCTTTGTATCATTATTATAATGGTCTATTTAACCTCTCTTTGGGTTTACTGAAGTCTGGCACATTTTTTTCCCAATGAAAAACAAATCACCAAGTGCTCAAGATTTACTCCACCCTATCAATGCCGTTTAATGTTCTAATGAAAAGTTTGTGGACTTTATCTCTTTTACTTTTTTGAAGATTCAAATGGTTTGTTTGACATAATGTTTTTTCCCCAAAACACAGTAAAAAAAACAAACGTGAAGTTATTGTGCAGACCAGTGAAGCAATTAATTTAGTTTGGCTTTCCAAAATAGCAGTTGTTGGACATTTTTAGTTCAAGCCCCTCTTAAAGGGCAAGGAAAGGCAAAGAAATAAAATCCCATTTTTACTTTTTTAATGAAAAAGAAATCTATCTCCAATATACTTTAATTAAAATATGTGTTCTGTTTTTATAAGAAACCTGACTGTATGCAGTGAAATTCTCCCTTCATTTAGTGCTGTGGGTAGGAATTTGCAGACAGTCCCTAACTTCTGGCAGGGAAACAATCATACTTATGAACAGCAGGGGGAGCCCCTGCCTTACTTACCAGCCATGCAGAACTCAAGCAGTTTTGTTTTTTGATCATTTATGACGATCCCTAAGAAGCCCAGACCACACTGAGCATGTGCGAGTCTTGATATTACAAAGATGTATAACAAAGTTACAAGATGACAGCCCCCTGTGGCCAACTTTGAAAGCATAAATCATTTGTTTGATTAGGCTTGTGGTGCAGTAAATTCATGTTTATGTTTAGTATACAAAATACACCATTTCTACCCTTATTCTATTTTACACTTTCCTTGCCCTTTAATGGTCGAGCATTTGACCAGAACCCCAATCTTTAGCTAGTGTCCCCATTGGCTCAAAGAAAGTACAGATTTAGGAAGCTATTCTGTCAGTCATTACCCATGTTAACATCTAGGATACATGGACTTTCAAGTGCATCTAGGAGAGAAGATTATTCCCAACTCTCCCTTTAACTGGTCTTTAGGCTGAGACACACCTGTCACTGCTCTGGTAGGGAAGAGGCAGCTACACAATTTGGGATCCAATACAACAAACCATAATACAATGCTCTATTTGTATTTTAGGGACTTTTCCCCATACCTACAGATTTACAATCTGGTATACAATAAAATGACTGCACAGAGTTCCGCTTGCAGTGGAATGCAGCGGAACTGACAGGGATTGCTACAGATTCTACTCCCATTAATTCAAATCAGTGGAAATCCCACAAGACAGGCTATCACCTGATATTCATTCACATTTTCTTAAATCCCTCCTCTGTAGACTTCATAGCAGGACATTAGCATGTTCTTTAACCCTTTTCCTACATAGATTAACACTCCCAAATTGGAGACACAACCGCAAATAAAGCAACCCTGGATTTATGAGATCAGCAAATCCTATTAAGATTAAATGGATAAACAAACTATATTTGGCAAGCAGCACAGCAGTTACTGTAGTAAAAGGCTTTCCTTACATTTCATGTATTTATTATTGACCTCCAGTACGTTTCAGAGTCCTTGTGGCCATTAGTAGCATTAAGTTGTTTTTAAAAATAAAAAGATAAACAAAATGTGCAATTAATAAATACAATGACTCATCACAACAAAATAGATTGCATGCTTCCAAAAGACATCCACAGGCTATTTCACATGACAGCATGGGAGGCAGCTGCATGACTGCCCGTACATCTGTCTAAGCAGTTTCTGCCAAACATGCTGATGCACATTGTACTGGTCCTATTTGTGATGCCACAAACTAAATATATAGAGATAGAAAATAGAATAGAAATACGTGTTATTATTATTATTTATATTATTATATATAGCTCTAAGAAAACTCAGTGTAAAGTTACCAACCCTTGGACCTGTGACCCTCTGACAGGGCCTACTTCAATTCGGTTACTTACAGTATATCATTTGTGTAACAATACTTTCCTATCATGTGAGTAATAGATATATATTCTTTCCTGAATGCTACCCATTCTCTTAAAAGTGTGTAGTTTATGCACGGTAGTGAAGTTTTGCCTCTCTGATATCTATTGCATCTAGCAGCAGGCACAATCTTAAGGGCCTGAATTTGGATATGCCCCCTCCCTCGCCTCCCATCCCTGGAGGACCCGAATTTGTATCTGCCCCCTCCATCGCCTCCCATCCCTGGAGTGCCCACACAGTTCTACTTTGCCGGCTCTGGGACGTTGTACTGTATGCTGCTGTCAAAACATTCCATGATTCCCCAGTATGTGCAACAGTAGTAGAGAATGCAGCCCCTAAAAATTTGCTGTTCTAGGCCTGGGCCTTTGTACCCTTCCTACAAATCTGGCCTAACAATCATTATGGAATTGTATTTTGCTTACAGTTTGTACTTCTTTAGTAAAATAACCATGAAGGTTCTGCACAGGACAATGAATGACCTCCATCTCTACCTAAAACCCAGAAAAAAACCCATCCCTAAGCCCTTTATTCTTTTAAATAACCCACTCCAATCATGCATGGGGTCCAGGATAAAATCTTTTAATGTGCCTCCATATATTTTGGAGTTTTAGAGAAACCAATAGAAAAATATAATAATCAATCTGCAGAAAAATTGCAATAATTAAAAAAGAAAAAAAAGAAGTTTTCAGAAAAATAATGACTAATTTTACTAATACCAAAGTATAGCCCTAGGAGCAGCAAAATAGCTATTTTTTCTCTCAAGCTAATCAGATATTTATAACTCCTTCACAGCAAGCATCCGTATCATGGTAACATAGTTATTGAGGTTGAAAAAAAGATGAACAGTCCATAATGTTTAACATTTGAAAGCTCTCTCTGTGCTGATGCAAGGCAGAAGAATTAAGGTATGCAGCAGGCCAGCTGCTGGTTTAACACGTTCTTTTGTGTCATGACAATATCATTTTGTAGCACTATTACTTGTACATATAATAGCATATTAACCAGGTGCAATGATTTGCTGCTTGGTAGCCCTTGCAGTCTAAGTCATTTTGGTTTCTAAAGTGTGGACAGATTAAGTGAAATGTCCAAAGCCATAAGGTGTAATTACCAGGTATTGAACCCAAATCTTCCTTAGTCAGCGTCCAGTAACTTAACCTTTAGTGATGGGCGAATTTATTCACCAGGGGCGAATTCGCGGCAAATTCCCAAGATTCGAGGCTGGTGAATAAATTAGCGAAACGCCAGCGAAATTTCACGTGGCGAAAATTCGCCGAAAAACCGAGTCGCGCGTCGTTTTTTTACGCGACACGCTTAAAACGACGCAACGCGCGTCAAGAGCGTGCCGCGACTCATTTCGCTAATTTTTTGCAAATTCACGAATTTATCTGGAAATACGCAAATTTTTCGGCGAAACTGGGGAGATGCGCCCATCACTATTAACCTTCCTTTCTTACAGTATGCAGAGCTAGTTCAAGGAGAACTTCTGCCCAAGGTAATACTTTTTGGAGTGAGGTATTGTAATGTGGTGTCTGCTAAAGCTAATATAGAACCTTTTGTGTAATAAAATGGCATTGAGTAGAGAGATGTGAGATGGGTAACAGGTGAACTGAAGGATTTGAATGAGATGAAAAAAGTATCTGCAACTAAACTGGAGCAATTAAACTATGAGGATAGACTACAAGAAGGTTTGGTTACTCTAGATATGTGGTGGACATGATGCCTTGAATTACAATAGGACAGTTTTGAAAAGCGGAAAGGAAAGCCTTTGAGCTATAAACGTGGGGGCTGCATGGCAAGGGATCTTCACTGGTTTATGTTTAAAGATTGACAGAATCAGATGCAACTGTGATTTGGTGAACAAATTAGTTAAGGTAGGGGAAAGCTGAGCTGGAGGCAGAGAAATAGAGGGGTGTGATATCATGGGAAGAAGTAGTTCACTTCCTTATCTTCTGAGCAGATAGAAACATTCCATCCTTTTTTTTTTGCATTTTTTTATGAAATGTCCAGAGTTTTTTCTTATATCATATTATCTAGTAGTAAGCCAATGTGGACAATGTGGATGCTTTCCTGTTACAT
>CM044434.1:149306708-149338966 GCA_024363595.1 Xenopus borealis
CTCTGAAAAGATGGCATTGCCTCCCTGAACTATTTGGATTCTATGCTACAAAGTATTGAATACCACCTCATTACTGAGAGGCAACAATTTTGTTTTTACTTTCTTCTAATGAAGAAATGTTATGGGAACGTAAGCTAGAGAAGGGACAAGGAACTCCCTCATTGCTGCTAACTTGCATTAGTCACAAGACGCATATTCTGTTTTCTGAAAAATACACAACATATGCGTGTTTCCTTCCTGGTTGTATACTTCTGCTAATTACTTCTTATACTTTTAGTACCAGTGTTGGCCCAGTAAATTCCCCAAAAGCAGCTTAACCACAGCCCACTGAACATTTAATTCACTTCAACTTTATTTGTAAGTGAAAATGTTGCAGAAGTTAGAAACTTTGTGAAGCTATCTCTTCTCTTTATTAGAACTCCAGAATGTCAGCCAGACATAAAACCTGGTCAGCATAACTCTCTTGCATTCTTAGATCCAGTTATGACTTAACACATTAGAAACATATTATCATCAAAGGCTCCTATCATTTCCTTGTGTTTGTGTGCGTTTGTTTCTAAGAACATCAGTGAAATTCTCTTTTAGGTTATTACATAAACACGTTGACTTGCTGCAGTGATCACACGATGAGGAGATGTAGGTCATTATGGCCTGAAGTACTGTTTGTCTGTATGTTATTTTAAGGCGCCACCATGTAGCGTTTCCCTAATTATAAGAGTAAACTTAGAAATCCAGGTCAAAAGTGCATAAAAACACATTGATTTCAAGAACATTTTGTGTATTCAGCATGGGGAGAAAGGAATAGAAATGTTAAGTATCTATAAATGGTGCTGCAGTGGAATGAGCCATGTATTGCTATTTTAATACTGTGCCCTGGTAGTGCAAGGGGTTGCACAACAGGAGTTGTAAAAATGGAGACCTTGTTGTTGAACAGATTGAAGTTATGGCCACAATATCAATGGATGTTTGTCATGGTCATATTTTGACACTGGACAGAATAGATATCTTAATGTCCTTCACAGGCCCTGAACTTGATTAATTTGAGGGTATTGGATTGGTTTGAAAACGGAGAAGCACAAGTGTCACGACTAACCTGAATAACCCGAAGAATGGGTGAAAAACAGTATGCAAATACCACAAAGCTAACCCAAAACACTTAAAGCTATTGTTGCAGCAGAGGTGGCTCTACCTTATATTAACATGTAGATATACAGACAAAATATTCATACATCCAAAGGTTATTCTTCATATATGCACAGTAACTCAGCATTCAATTTCTGTGAAAGTGTCACTTTAACCTTGGTACAAACTGCATCATAAAGTCATCTTTATGTACCAAGAATAAAGTAGCACTTTTCCCAAAATGTGTTTTTGCCTTTGCCTGAACCTACTGATTGTACATGGAAAGTTTATTCTATAAACATTACAGGCAACTTTGCGGTTGCAGATTTCCTGATAAATATTTGCCTGTCTGATTTCTTCCACATTTCCCATTCGAACTTGGTCTCCATTAAAAAATAGTTAGTGGTCTGAAATACTTGAGTTCTCCTGTATCCCAGCTCTGGAGCCTAATGCGTTACACAAGATGAGACAAGGGAATAAATACAATCACAAGACTGTAGAATCTCTTTCACTTTTATTATTTTCCCAGGCTTTAGAGCTATGGCACATGACACACTGGGCCTCTTGTCCATCATTGAGGGTAAAACAGTGGTGGACAACATGCACCTTTTCATCACTAATATTTATTATGACAAGAGGCTGGTTGAGGCTGGGGGGTGCCAGGCACGTACCTTCTCTTTCACCCACCCCCAGTCTGGTCTCCTCTCTCCAGGTGGGAAATTCACTAAGATCCGAAGTAACGCCAGCGCAAGCTTCGCGAGCATTCGCCAGGCGAATTTTAGCCAGCGCTACGCAAATTCACTAAAGGGCGAAGTTACGCTCAGGTCGGCAAACGGTAGCGTATTTGCGCTAGTGTTACTTCGCTAGGCAAAGCGCAGTTACGCTAGCAAAGCCTAATTTGCATACGGCGCGAATTACAAAATATAATAGAAGCGTATATTAAAGCCACTACACAAGCCCAGTAAACCTTTAATCTCAAAAATAAAGTTGTCCTATTGCCCTACATGTGCCCCCTGTATAGTATTGTTGCCATATGTAGAGGGAAACCCCCCCAAAAAATCGATCTTTTTCAGACTATCACCCACAATGGTAAAACACGCCACAGCAAAAAAAAATATTACATTTTTTTTACAACCTCCTATCTATTGTATTGCACTTCGCCTGGTCTGACCTGGCGAAGTTACGTCTACCGTAAGTGCTAACGAACAGCAAAAAGTTGATCTTAGTGAATTTACGTAATTACGATCCTTCGCCAGTGCGCAACTACGCCTGGCGAAAGGGTGCGAAGTTGCGCAAGTCTATCCACTTCGCTAGCGTAAATTCGCCAGAGACGGTGTTAGTGAATTTGCGAAGTTCCGATTTGACGTCACGCTGGCGAATTAGCGCTAGCGTTTGATGCTTCGCGCTTTAGTGAATCTGCATTCAGATGTCTTCTGCTTTTTCCTGCTTCTGCAAATTTGTGCACCAGTTCATGGCATTTGGTGCGTGTGTATGCACATTCCAGTCCGCGCATGCGCACCTGAGAGCTCAGTCGGCACCACGACCAGCCTGGTTGCCTAGGGCGCCTGGCTCTGTTCATGTGTGTTATTTTAAATAAACATTCTTATACAGCTATGGGACCTGCAGAATGTTCGGGACATTTTCTTTGTTTTTTTGGATAACGGATTCATTCTGTAATTCATTATAATTCATTATATCTCATTTTGGATCAAGCACAAGGTTTTATTTTATTATTTCAGCGAGAAAGGAAATCATTTTTAAAAATGTGGATTATTTCTTTCTTTCTCTCTCTCTTCCTCTCTTTCTTTCTTTCTTTCTCTCACTATACCTTTCTTTTTTTTTCTCAGACTTTTTAAACAAATTTCACAAAAAGGTTTTTCAGGTTTTTACTTGCAGCTGCCTCACTGCATACAAAATTCTTTAACTTTGAAATACAGATTTTCTCCAATTCATGGTATAAAGTGTATTTTTTTTACTGTTACTATGCCTCCTTATCTGTCTCTTTTTCTTCGCTCTTTCACTACTTGTCCTCTCACTGACCCGATTGTTCCAAAAGTCTCACAATTCTGCTAATGTTAACCAGCAACTTTAGTAATTCTTTCCAGTATTCTTTTACAGCCATGAAATACCAGCCAATCTGCCAAAGAAATCACTCCATTAATTACTTTGCGGGGGAAAAATTGTCAAAAATCTGAAAATGACATTTTTGTGCATGACTCATTATTGATCTGTTTCTGTAAAAATTGCTAATTGCCAAGTACTAGAATCTTCCTACATTTGTACTGAACACTTTGTTGTGTTTTATTGAATAAACAGAATCCCTCTTCTATAAGGAACACATTAAACACAAGAATATACTGTACATAAATACCATAAGAGATATTGGCCAGCACAGTAAAAATTAAGTTATTCCTATTATACTTTAGCCCTCCACAGTAGTTAACACTGTCAGAGATATAAAAAAGATAAGAATAGGATTTTTTTTTGTAGCTTGTTCCATAATGAAATCAGGCTTTTAATGAGGGAAATTTGCCCAGATCTAGTAATCCATACAAACCAATAACATGACCAGTTTGTTGCTATTAGTTACTTTAGAAGCTATCTCAATAACAAGGCAATGAATGTGGTTCACTTATTGGGGTCAGAAGAAGAGGGACAAAAAGAGCCCAAAATGGGCACCAGGATTTTTGCATTTTGCTACCATAAAACAAGCCCTGTATTTATTTACAACTCATGACAGGTACATTCAGGGCTTCCTTGGCCATATTTAATTTCAGGGCTATCCAACTGTGATACCAAGGGACAGAATTATTCTAGCCTATGTGGCGAAGGGCCAATAAGCGAATAGTGTAAACCACACCCATTTAAACCACATTTATGTTATCTCAAGACCATGTCCACATTAATGGTGGAAACACACCAAAAAACTAGATGGTTGGTGCTCACTGCAGGGATATTACTCATCACTCATATGTGAAAAAGTCGTACCCTTAAATATACCATTAATATATCCTTAAACCTGTATATGCCGTCTCCTCCCCTGTGGACAACGCAGAACCCCCCAGCTCATGATTAAACACTTTAGGGGCCCCTAACAACAATTTCCAAATTCTAACAAACCCCGAGAACAAGCACTACCAGGCTCCAGTCCCACAGGGTACAGAGTAGGGCAGTCAGAGATTGGCATACACAGTGAGCATAGGGCAGGCAGAGTATGGAACACAGGCAGCATAGGGCAGGCAGAGTAAGGCACGCACAAGGAGCACAGGAAAGGCACAATATGGCACATAGGGAGCACATATCAGGCAGAGTATTGGAAACAGGGAACATAGGGAAGGTAGGCAGACTTTCATGTGCGGGGCACACAAGGTAGGTCTTAGAGGCCGCAAAAACAAATCCTGTGTAATCCTGTGTACACTAAAGATGGATGTGGTGTATAAAGTATGTAACCCTTTGCTGGTACAGTGGCCTGAATCCCCTTTTCTATATGAAAGATACTGGTAGTTTTGACACAGTGCCTCTACCTAGTGGACACTGAGGGCTTACACCTCAGGGAAATTCCACTAGGAACAAATAATAAAACACACAAGTGTGGCAAACAGATATAGCTTTATATAAACTGAAATGGAAAATGAAATATAAAAACTATTTTCAGATCATAGGGAACTGAACCCAATTGACCCAAATATATATATACAGTATATATATATGATAAGCTTAGACATGGTGCACACGGACAAAAAACAACACTGCCTGTGTGCTGGTTAAAGACAGCAAAAAAAAAAGTTTTTAGTTCCTGAACTGTTGAGCCGAAACGTTGAGTAAATAAAAACTTTTTTTGTATTTTTCATATAAAGTTCTGTTTGGTGCGTTTTTTTTGGATTACTAGTATATATATATATGTGTGTGTGTGTGTGAATGGACTTTTTACACTCACTTTCTCCTCTGAACAGTGGCACCTTGTGGTATATATTCAATGAATGTATTCACTTTAATATGTTAATGTTGTTCTAAAAAAAGGCTAAGGGTATATATATCCACCTTTTTGCTCTTGTACTTTATCCTTGATAAAGGCCCAAATGGGGGACGAAACGTTGGGTACACACAGTGCTTGAATTGGAGTGAAAAAAGTGAAGGGATGCTCTGTGTGGTTAGCGTTAGCGTTAGCGTAGCATGCTAAAACAAGCCCCTCCCACAACCATAAGCCACACCCATTATTATATTAAACCTCACACACCAAAACTTTCTGGTTTTACCCACTTTAAAGCAAAACCATTTTGCTATTTCTATTTTAGTATTTGCTTCTATTGCACAGTTTAAAGGCGAATATTCATAGATTTACCTAATTATGTGACTTGTAGGGACCACAAAATGAAAATTTTGCATATGAATTTTCTTGGCTGACAATCCAGCTCCTGCCTTTCTATTGTTTCATTACATAGCACAACCCCATCACATTCTATCTTACCCAAGATTATTGCATATTTATCATTCTCTCACTATTTCGTAACCTGCTGCTGTTTAATACCTTAATTTTCTCCTTTTGCTTCCCCTGTTTTTTTCTTCTCTTTTTTTCTATAACCCTTTCTAATGCCTCCACCTTCTTCATCTGTTTAACACTTCTCTGTCACTTCTGTATTTCTCTCCCAGCAATCTTTTCTCTCCTTTTATCTTTTATCTGTTATTTAACTATATTTTGTTTTACCACTGCATTTCATTTGCATGCAAAAGTGGAGAGGAGCAAAAGACAGTTCCGGGATGCAAAAATCATGTATACCCTCTGAGGGGATGCTATTTCACAAAAATTAATACGTGAAGGGATGGCATCCCTGTGCACCCCTCCCCAATTCCAGCACTGGGTACACAAGTATGAATAAAAGCTAATATGCAAGTCTTGTGAAGAGTAATACATATATATATATATATATATATATATATATATATATATATATATATGTATAAATATTTGCCCCAGCACCCAGAGAGTTAAAAAATTTAAAAACTATTTATTATATAACAAACTACACTTTATATAATAAATAGTTTTTTCATTTTTTAAGCCCTGTGAGTGCGAGACTCTGTTCCAGTTTATATTTTATTTTGTTTGCACCCAGGCAACTTTTGCACCAACGAGACGTGGGTGCTGGTTCTCCAACGGCCTATATATATTTATATATATATAAAATATAAAATCCACTTGAAGCCTGTATAAACACAATTAATCCATTTGCTATTATCTCCATGCCACCGTTCAAAATCATTCCCTCACAAAATCCAAATCCACTCTCATGTGCCAGGCAGTTGGAGGAAATAATCAGGTAATTAGTAACTTTGCACATTAACTCAGACCAGATAAGTAGCTAAAATAAAAGTGACACTAAAAATAACAGATGCACACAGTAAGCAATCAGAAAGCTAAATATGTCATATTTAGACCCCCAAATCAGCTATCAGAAATGCTAAAAAAAAATATTGCTTCTTTGTAAGGTGAATAAAATCTAATTTATATACAACATTTGCAATTTAGCAACACACCCTTTACCCTAAACATAAGCTTTTTGTTCAGGTTCATTACTTTTAATTGGGCACCCAGAATAAGTTCATTACATTCATTTATTTTGCAAGGCATTCCAACAGAGCCGGCTAAACATCACCAGCGGCAGTGCACTCACTCACATGGCAGATTAAGTTTCTTCTGCTTATAAATAATGTATAGAAAAAAATATTTCCTGTTTATCATAATAATAAAGAAATGATAAATATGTAACGTTCATCACATACTGGAAATACATTGGGTTGAATTTATTTTCCAATTTCCCCAAAAATGTTCAAAAAACATATAATAACATTAATGAATGTAATGAATTATACTTTATAAACAATTCCCAATAATGACCTAAGGAACCTCACTTTTGTTAGTGTACTTATTTTGTCCAAATGGGATCTAATTATAATGAACACACAAGAGGTCCGTCATTAATGCTGCAGATGTATTATATTGTGCCTATGTATTAACTGTTTTGTCTCTTTGTTTGATTATCCTAAGACCTACAGAAGACTTGGACTTAGTAAGCAGACACAACTAGATATCAAGGACACCTATGGACTTAATGTTGAGAAGAATAGTATACATATAAAATAGAGATGCGGTCACCGTTGTTCCAAAAAAATTCATTTTATCTTGAGCCATCTCACTTACTTAAAGGAGAAGTCTACCCTCCCCCCAAGCCTACCTTCCCCCCCTGGGCAAATGCCCCTAAGTTGCTACTTACCCCTCAGAGCAGGTCATGTCCATGGAGTTTGCAGGCGCCATCTTCTCCCCAGCTGTCTTCTTCCTGGATTCTTTGGTGCTTGGAGGCGCATGCGCAGTAGGAGCATTTACCAGTTCAGCTCTACTGCGCATACACCGAAAGTCATGAAGTTTCAATTGGAAAACTTTTGCGCATGCGCTGCCAAACGCAGATGGATCCAGGAAGAAGACTGCACGAGAGAAAATGCTGCCTGCAAACTCCATGGACAGGACCTGTGCTGAGCGTTGAGGGGGTAAGTAGCAACTTATGGGAATTTGCTCGGGGGGTATGTAGGGTAGGCCGGGGGGAGGGGTTTAGCTCAGGGAGGGTAGACTTCTCCGTTAAACCTAGGAATGCTGCCTACTCCAGAAATAAGTAAAGCATACATTTTTTAAGAGAGCACTTTTCATGATATATACATAAACATAAAGAAACAAATGTTCCTTTTAGCTTACTCCTAGAAAATACAGAGGTAGTAGTAGTTAAAAAAAAAGCCAATGGATGGAAAGTCATTTTGCACATTTTGGTCATGTGAAGACCTTTCCTTTGACTTCAATGTGTTTGACTATTTTTTTTCTGTTTTGCTGAAACAAAACAGGTCAAATTTTACAGTAGCAAAACACGGTTGAGTTGTACAGATTTCACTAAGGTCCAAAAAAATAAAGCACTGCTGTCAGCTTTCTAAAGTTGTCTACTCGTTCCTAAAAATAGATTTCCACTTTGGGCATGTTTGTATACTAGTGCGTATGCAAATACAGGTATAAGGTCTGGCTCCGAATTACTGAAAGGTTGTCTCCCATAAACTCCATTTTATCCAAATAATCCAAATGTTTTAAAATGATTCGCTTTTACTCTGTAATAATAAAACAGTACTTGTACTTGATCCAAACTATGTATAGGTATAATTAATCCTCATAAGAAACAGAGCCAACCTATTGCATTTATTTAATGGTTACATGATTTTATAGTAGACTTAAGGAATCAAGACCCAAATTATGGAAATATCCTTTATCCAGAAAACCCCAGGTTCCAAGCATTCTGGATTACAGGTCCAATACCTGTATTATTTATTGGAGTGGTGAAAGACTGAGGGGGAAATTTACTAACGCCGACTCTGGCAAATTTTTGCTAGCGAAGTAGATAGACTAGCACAACTTTGCACCCTTATGCCAGGCGAAGTTGCGCACTGACGAAGGATCGTAATTACGCAAATTCCCTAAGATGACCATTTTCCTGATCGTTACCACTTACGCTAGACGTTACTTCATCAGGTCAGACCTAGTAAAGTTCAATACAATAGATAGGAGGTTGAAAAAACATTTTTTAGCCTTCACCACCCTAGCAAGTGTGCTAAAAATGTAGGACTCTGGGCATACTGCCCATACTCTACCCCTGACCCAACCAAGCCCATTCTTTTCCCTTTCTCGGTGTGTTTTATTTTATTATCTTTTTATTTTATAGGATGTAACCTTCATATGGATATGTGGATGTCTGAGTTACACTGGGGCCTTTGTCCTGACCCAAAGGCATAGCTTAACTTGCCCTATCCTTTTACAGAACCCAGACTTCTCTCTATAACACAAGAAGGTTTCTGCAGTGAGGAAAGCTGAATATATAAATCCATCAGTAATAAGTGACGATTTGCAGAGCATGTTATTTTAAGATATTTTTTATTGGCTCAGGAAAAGAGGTAGACATTTCATTTACTTAAATCAGAGTTTAGAGAGACTGAACAAGGCAATCAGGTTTGATCACACATAGCAAATTACTAAATGAGGTAAGACAAAGCTTCAAAATGTTTTTAGATAAAACACTAACAAAACTTAAGTAAGAGCTGTGAAGATGGAGTTCTCTCCCTGAATCAGTCATACAGGTTGACACATTAGATAGCTTTAAGAAGGGATTGGATGGAGTTTTAGCAAGGGAGTGAATGATGAAAGATAAATTTTAGTACAAGTTGATCCTGGGACTGGTCTGGTCATCTTGGAGTCAGGAAGGAATTTTATCCCCCTCTGAGGCAAATTGGAGAGGCTTCAAATGGGGGTTTTGCCTTCCACTATATCAACTAGCAGGTTATATACAGTCTTAAGGTTAAACCTGATCAACATGTCTTTGTTCAATCTAAATTACGGAACAAATTATAGTACGAATCAAGGATCAAAATCTATTTACAGTGGAAGGGGTGCAAAAATTATTATGAAAAATAAGGCACTAGAGCTGAAGTATATTTCTAGTATACAGTATGTTGTTATAATACACAAAAGCCGTAAATATCTTGCAAATTATATCCTTATAAACGGTGAGTTCTGATGTCATCAGTTATAAACGGTGAGTTCTGATGTAATTTCTGTCACATGACTCACTGAAACTTGTGTATTATAATAAATAAAGTACCCCCAGTTGCAAAATATGAGGATATTAGAAGTTACCTCGGGGTTCCATGACCTGTATAAAAACACTCGGCCTTCGGCCTCGTTTTTTTTATATGGTCATGAAACTCCTCGGTAACTTATAATATCCTTATATTTTACAAGAGGGGGTACTTTATTCACTATATAATGTCAGTATTGACTATTGACACAACCCGATAATGAAAATGAAGCTCAAACATAGATTTCCAACGGGTAATAGCCCACAACTGGATGAAACCACAACCACCCACAGTAACTGAACTAAAAACTGCAATCCAGTATATACGACGAATGGAATATGTGGCTGGCCTACATAACTCCCATTTATCAAACTATGTGAAAGTTTGGTCTCCTTGGGACATACAGTATTACATCCCCCGATGACATGATCATTTGCTCCCGGACAGGGAACCTTTTTATTTTTTTAAACTACTATGAAAATTAAAACTCTATTTTAAAAAAAGAGTTTAAAAAAAAAACATTCCATTTCTGCATACAATACATTTTCTTTCTTCCTTTGCCTTCATTCACCTACTATATAGGTGCTCTGACCACTGGATTTGAGTTGGATAACCATATGTTCACTTGTAAAATCTTTTTTCCCAAAGAATGACACCATAAAAACAAATTAAAATGAAAAGGTGATTCTCTACTATAAAGAGATATATCAAAATCCTTTAAATAGGTTGAAAGTTGAGGTCTGACACTTGTCAGATAGTGATGGGCGAATCTCCCGCGTTTCGTTTCTCCGAAAAATTCGCGAATTGGCGAAAAATTAGCGAAACGAGTCGCGCGTCGTTTTTGACGCGCGTCGCGTTAAACGCAGCGCGTCGCATCAATCGTGTTGCGTCGTTTCCGACGCGTCGTTTCCGGCGCGCGGCGCGTCGCGTCGACTCGTTTTTGTTGACGAATTTTTCGGCGGCGAATTTATTTTTCGCCCCTGCCGAATAAATTCGCCCATCACTATTGTCAGACAATTGTGAGGATAAAGAAATCACTGACATCAAGTATATTAGTAGCATTGCACTTTACGTGGTTCACAGATCAGATTTTAATCAATGTTTCACCTTATAATTCATTTTTTTCTACTTATTAATTATGCTTATTGAGTTAGAATTATCAGCAATTAACTTTCCAATTGATGAATTTAGGAATTTTGATTTAATTATTTATTGCACTGCACTTTAGAAGTAGAATTAACATATTTTCTAAATAAGGTTCTTTTAACCCATACTTGATTGAAATATTTGGTTACAAGTGGGGTTCTATTCTCTCAATTTTTCTTTACCATAAAAACAAATCTCATTCACTGAAGAACTGTGCAATTGCTCTATGGCTGTGTATCCATATCCAGTTTTTGAGGTGAGACCTAGCTGGGGAATGGTCCTTTTTATTCCTGTAATGACCATTAGGAAACATATCATATCAAGGGTTAATTAAAGTGGTGTTTTGCCAATGTTTAGCACTGCTTGCAATGAAAATACATTAGTTGGCACATAATACATTGCTTATTATTGCTAAACAAAATTTCACCCTACTCTATGCATTTGCAAAATTTTAATAAATACACTGCAAATGTTCGCAACGGCCAATTGGTCACAAACTTTGCGACAAAATCTTTGATGTCAAAAAGAACACAAACATAGTCGCTAAAGTTTGCAAAGGTGTCTAGAAAAGTTTTTTGCTCTAACGACTCATATTACATTCAAGAAATATGAAGCCTTCTTATAAAGGGTCAAATTTTTGGTTTCTGAAATGAAAAATTTGTACTACAATGAATGTTTTGATATCCAAAAACCTTTAAACCATGAACAAAAGGATGATCTTTTTAAAAAAAGAAAGCAAACATCCATTGACTTCTACATGACCTCCACAGCTTTTACTTGCCGTACTTTTCTATTTGTTTATTTTAGAGTTTTTACACTTGATAAATGATGAAAAAATAATGGATTAAGCAACTATACATATGTGTTTGCACTAAAAGTTACAATTTGAAGAAACAAACGTTCTATGAATTTCATAAATTGGCCCTAGTGATGTGCATTGAGTATGGATTAACCATCTTTTTTTGTACAAATGTTAATGTCTTCTAGCTCTCCATACAGCACCTAAACAATACTAAACAGCAGCCCCAACAAACACAGAGTTCCATTTCTGCATGCTGCACATTTTGTTCCTTCATAAACATTCCTCATTTGCCTTCATACACATGCCCTACAGGCACAATTCCCGCTGAATTTCTGTTTGATCACATTAAATTCACTTGTAGAATTGTATTTCCTAAAGAATTACACCATCAAAACAAATCTCGTTCACAGAAGAATTGTGCAATTGCTCTATGTTGAGACTAACATTTATCTAAATTATAAGGGAAAGCAACACAACACGATGCCTTATTTCCAGGTAAAAGTAATTTCAATATGATGAATTTCACAGAATGAAAACACACAATGTTGCTCTTTTTTTGGAAAGCCAGAGATGTATGTATATCTGCTAATGGATGGTGCCAGCCTGAGAAGAAAGTTGTTTTGAATAAGTATTGGTTCTCATACAAAGCAGCTGCTTATCTTGTATAGCGCTGAACATTTTATTTGGTACAAATGTTTGCAAGTGATTTCCTGATTTCTCAGGAGTTTAACATATTCTGTTGCCACATCAGAAAGCTGTAATCGACCTATGATTCTGAGAAATGACGTGGAGTTAAGGGACCAGTGTTTTATTTTTTATTTGAAAAAAAAAAAAACATACAGTCCAGAACAGAATACTTAAACAATACACCTAATCATTACAGATGTACCAGATCATCATGAAGATGGAACATGCTGTTTACTTGCAAAGATACCATGTTATAATGTTGATGCTTGGAGCTGACTAGCAGGCAAAACAAGTGTTTTTCTTAGACAGGGAAGTAAGGAACTCATTGTTTTGCAAGCCAATGACTTCCTACTTGCCCTAAGCACACTGGGGTGATGGGAACCAATAACAACTCTTCATTCGCATATTGTATCTTTGTCATTACTATACAGTGTCTTGTCTTTTTTGTTGATTTTTTTTTCCTTCTCTATTTCCTTTTGCCTTCTTCTTGTTTAATCTCCATGTTGCATTTTTTACCTTGTCCCCTCGCCCTTTGATATGACCTTTCTTAAAACTACCCTGTCTATATATATATATATATGTATATATATATAAATATAAAAAAGAAAAAATAGAAAAAAAGAGAAAGAGAAAAAAAGGACTATGGGGCAGATTCACTAAAGCGCGAAGCGTCTAACGCTAGCGCAAATTCGCCAGCGTGACGTCAAATCGCAACTTTGCAAATTCACAAACACCGGCTCTGGCGAATTTACGATAGCGAAGTAGATAGACTTGCGCAACTTCGGACCCTTTCGCCAGGCATAGTTGCACACTGGCGAAGGATCGTAATTACGCAAATTCACTAAGATCAACTTTCTGCTGTTCGTTAGCACTTACGCTAGACGTTACTTCGCCAGGTCAGACCTGGCGAAGTGCAATACAATAGATAGGAGGTTGAAATTTTTTTTTTAATTTTTCTAAGTCCCATAAAACGCTGTGGCGTGTTTTACCATTGTGGGTGATTGTCTGAAAAACATTGTTTTTTTTGGGGGGGGTTACCCTCATTCACCCATACATTTCCTGACATTTGGCAACACAACTATACAGGGGGCACATGTAGGGCAATAGGACAACTTTACTTTTTACAATTAAAGGTTTCCTGGGCATGGTTAGTGGCTATAACATACACTTCTATTATATTTCGTAATTTGCACCCTATGCAAATTAGGCTTCGCTAGCGTAATTGCGCTATGCCCAGCGAAGTAACACTAGCGTAGCATAGCAGAGCATAGATTCACACTTTAGTGAATTTGCGTAGCGCAGGTGAAAATTCGCCTGGCGAAGTGCGGCGAACGCTCGCGAAGCCTGTGCTAGCGATTTTTCGAATCTAGTGAATGTCCCACTATATGTCTGAAATCACCCATGGTTATTTGTTTATCTAGTATTCAATAAAAAGGTACTTATAAATCTTAAATGAACTTAATACTTTTGTACTGGTTATTTAGTATCGCATTTAAACCTATATTGAGTATTACTTTTGGATATATTGAATTGACTTATATACTAGTGTCTTTTTGTTTGTTTAAATTTCCCCTGACACACATGCCATTATGACATCACTTTTCCCTGCTTTCCCGCCAATTAGGGTTTAAATGGCTGGTGATAGTTTGTTTTAGCACTTTGAGAAACGTCAGTTTTTGTGTTCTAAACAAATTTTTTCACTTCTTTACGTGAGTGCTGGCTATATGGACTTTCTATATATATAAAACAGGACTTTATATGAAAAAAACAAAAAAAGTCTTGAGAAAGGTCCAGACTGGACCGAAACGTTGACAAATAAACTTCACCTTGGTTGATTCTACTATGTCTTGAGTGCGTCATTCTTTGGAAAAGGATTATATATAGTTATATAAATATATATATATATATATATATATATATATATATATATATATTGTGGTAGAGTGACTGGGAAAAGGTGGGAAAATGTCACTCTAGCCATTCATTTCTTCTCATTTGCTAAGATAGACTCCAGGAAGGGAGCTGTCTGTAAACGGAGAACAGATTCTCTGTTTAAGTTTGGTAGCCAGGTACTCCATTCCACAGAGCTGGTCCGGAGATTGGAGCTCACCTTCCACAGGAAAGCTGTCCAGTGGAAAGGCTATTTAAAGTTTATTGGAATGGGAGAATGTGTCTCTCAGCAGGGCACAGCAGGTAGGAGACCTGGCTGTGTTAGGAACTCCCAGAGGAGCTAGGGGTGCTGCTACTGCAAGAGCAGAGGGAGTCCGTGGCTGTGAGTAAGAGCCAGATATTGTTGTCTGTGTTGGACACTGAGGAATAGCCAGGAGGCTGAGAAATTCCTTCAAAGACTGTGAGTACAGGGGTGACCCAACCTAGGTTTTGTCTGGTAGTCCACAAGGGGCCCAGTATAGTGAGGGAACACTTCAAAGTGAAGGTAGTGCCCAGTGGGCAAGGCTTTATTTTTATGTTTTGTTTTATAAATGCTGAAATGGTCACCTCTGTTTGAATTACTTACTGGAAAATAAACCAATGTTTCTTTGAAGAGCCTGTGTGTCTCTGTCTTTATGCTCCTTTTCCTATGCTGCCTGCCCTACCATTTGCTAATTTCCCCCAAATTTACATGTTCAAGCACAATATATATATGTATAGTCGTCCAAAAGAAAGCCGTCGTCTGTGTGAGCCGAAACGCGTTGATACACCATGTATGAATAAATATACCTGCCGATGGACCATGCCGTGAGTGCTTTCTTTTGGACGACTATTGACTATTTTTGTTAGCACCCGGCGATTAACTAATTGAATGGTGAGTGCCATTTTGACTTTACATATATATATATATATATATATATATATATATATATATATATTTATTTATTTATATACTCTTTTCCCAAATAGTTCCTTTCTCTCATATCTCTTATTTTCTATTTTTAATGTTGCCCTCTATTTTTTATTTGCATTTTCAATCTCCTTTCTCCCTTCCCTATCTGAATGGATTCCGCAAGAGTGGAGTAATACTGTTAAGGTGGCCATAAACTGAGAGATCCAAACGATCAGCGATGTCGCCAAACGAGCAGATCTCTCCCCGATATGCCCACCTTGAGGTGGGCGATATCAGGCTGATCTGATCGTTGGGCCCTAGGGCCCAACAATCGGATCATAGCGGAGGCCATATGGGCGATCAGATAGCGGGACCACAACAACGAACAGATGCGGCTGCGATCCGACTGTATTTTTAGTCCCGGCTGATCGACATCTGGCATCGACAATCATTATTGTCTATCTCCTTACCCTTTGGCCTCATATTTCTCTAGAGGTTAAAACTGGAATTCTGTTTATCTGTTTTCTCTCCTTTATTACTGAAGCTTTTGAATCTTAGTTTGAGGAACAACACAATTTTGTAAAACTGCTGTCTAGAGGTGGTGAGTAAGCAGCCGTAATTTAAGAAACAGTGACATTCAGTGGATAAAATAAATAATAAAATGATTATTTACCACAAGAGAGTAACATATCTTGAAGCCAGGTTTAGCTACAAAATGGTCATCGGATTTAAAGGTGACTTTTATATAATTTGCTTTTGATGTCAGTCTTGTAGGAACTTCTTTATGGCCACACCATCTTCCACGAATGACTGAACTGGTCTCGGAATCTTCCTCCACCTCCACAAAATCATACCTGCAGAGCATTCAGATCACATTTTACTGCAACAAAAAAGGTCTTGAATACTATATCTGTATTTATTGGAAATTTTAAAGGGAAGCCATAACCCCAACATGAGTACTTAGTAAATAATCTTACCAAACTGCAATATATATCTAATAAATATTGTGCCTTTTACATCTTTTCCCTTGAACCACCATTTTGCTATGGTCTGTGTGTTGCCTCAGAGATCACCTGACCAGAAATACTGCAGCTCTAACTATAACAGGAAGAAGGGTGGGAGTAAAAGACAGAACTTTGTCTGTTAATTGTCTTATGTGACGTAACATTAGTGATTGGCAAATTTGCGGAGAATTCCCACGATTCATGAAACACCGGCAAATTCCGACCCCGATTTGGATGCGCACGTCCGTTTTTGGATGCCAGCACCCATTGACTGCGTCCGTGTGTTTTTTTATGCTGGCAATGGGAGCCGGCGTCCACAATGGACACGCGTGTCAAAAACTAGATGCACAGCGTTTCACTTTTTTTTACGAATTTCTCTAGTAATTCGCACAATATTCCGCAAAGTGAAACGCCGCCGATTCGCCCATCACTACCTAACATGTATGTGTGCCACTGATTTATTTATGTTCACTGTAATTCATAGGCTCCCAGGGGCGGTGCTTGATTTTTAAAATGGAAATTTTCTATTTATGATTACCCAATGGTACTTAACTACTAAAAAAGTATATTATTATGAAAATGGTTATTTTACATGAAGCAGGGTTTTACATATGAGATGTTGTATGCCATATATTTTTTTAGAGACCTCCATTCTTCAGGTATATATATACAGTAGTTTTTCTTTAACAGACTGTGCATGGCTGTGTATGGCCCCACAGACATCGAGGTTGCATTTGTGTTTTATGGCAATTTGTGTCTGGTATAAAATCATGATTGCCGTTAAATATTAGCCTTGTCATCTAAAACCTGAAAAGATTAGTATTTTTGTTTAAAAGAGTACCGCCATGGGGAAAAGACCACAATTGAGGCAATAAGTCACTACCACAATTTTTTTTGCATCGATTTACTAAAATACCCAAATAACCTCTAAAGTCATTTGATATCTGTGATAGAAAATTTCAGGAATGGTATAAGTCAATATTAATTATTTTAAAAACACTGTATACAGTTATGGTATGGACCCATCACTTGATCACACGGGTATGTAGTATTGTATTATACTATAGTAAAATAGTAATATTAATCACATTTATAGCTACTCTACCTGCCACTATTTAATCTGTATTCTACCTGACATATTTATCGTTTCAACTTAAATATCCACCAAATAGGATGAGAATATTGTTCTATTTAAGTGATGAGGGAAATGGCAAAAATTGGCAAACTATTGATTGTATGGAGAATGTATGAAAATAGTTTTTAAGATATCTTGTAACTTCATGATATCCTTTTCGTATCCTTTTTATTTTTATGGAGCGAAGGCAGGTCACTTGTAACAAAATTGGTTGTATGTTGGACCTTCTCATAAACAACATTCTGCCCTATGTATGATGCAGTTATTTCAATTTGGCTTTGGTTCTATGCAATTTATGAGTGGCCAGTCAGCAAACGAGCTTCCTGGGAGATCAAAGTAGATGTTTTAGGAGTTACTCTAATGGGCCCTATTCTATCCATCTGCCAATATGCCCACTAAAGAGACCAAAACCTAGTTTCAATCAATACAGCAGGCCCTATAAAATAAGACGTGTGTATGGGGCATTATCTTTAGGTCAATAGCACATGCATCGTGTGACCGATGTAGCCTTCTCAGTGAGATCTATGACAATACAAATGCCCTTCCCTGCTGGCGGTGCTTATGGAATACCATACTGTTCTTTTTTTTTTAACTTCTATTTGTCATTTTACAGAAAAAATGAGGGGTACGTAAAAGGAAAGAGGGGGCCTTATAAGTTTTATGCAAACAAAATTCTTTATACAAAGAAAAGCAATACCTGACAACAATACCTGCTAGAAGAATAAGAAAAAAAAGATGAAAAAAAAGAAAAATCATACTGTTCTGAAATATATGTTCTAGCATTAGAGGATGAGAACATCAGCATTTTGTTGCCCTCTAGTTTGCTTTAGGAATCAAGTTCCCTACCATTGAATGGTAAACAACTGAGGACATTGCCAAACCTGAATCCCTACCCTCCCACCTGAGCCATTGGCCTCAAGAACAACAGTTGCAAAAGATTAAAGAAACATCTATACATGCACATTCAGACTCACCTGCATACATCATTTTCTTGCTCTTCTAATCCAAATTGACTGTCAAACGCAAGCTGAATTCTGGTGTTTTCTACTGAGCTCAGTTTCCATGTGAGCAGGAGGTTTCGGGGATAACTGTTGGGAAAGCGGGGGCTGCTTATGCAGCCATTTTCTGTGATGTGAATGGTTTCTTCTTTTCGGTACAGTTTCGTGAGGAGGTTGCTCTCTATGGAATTAAATATATTAAAATATAATTACACTATTTCATTATTACTGGTGTTCTGCAAGCAGCATAACCTGAAGTATTTATAATTGCTTCTTATGTTTCAAAAACAGTTATACTTAAAAATATATCAAGTATATCTCCATTCTCCATGAGGAGGCCCCTATTTAAAGAATAATGTTAAACAAAGCTAACCTCGGAAATCATGCTTGCTTTGAAAATTTTAGCAAATCTTTACAAGTCCTATTTTACAGTATAAGAGGGAATATTGAAGAGGTGTAGCTTGGAAGTTAACAACAAAATCAATGGACAAAACAACATTACAGAGGTAAAAAGCTCACAACAACAACCCAGAAGAGGCATATACTCCTGGTTAACAAAGCCTCATAATAGTTCTGACAATTTACTGATGTGGCCCTTTCCTTAAAGGGATCCTGTCATGGGAAAAACATTTTTTTTTCAAAATGCATCAGTTTAAAGTGCTGTTCCAGAAGAATTCTGCATTGAAATCAATTTTTCAAAAGAGCAAACAGATGTTTTCATAGTTTCATTTTGAAATCTGACATAGGGCTAGACATTTTGTCAATTTCCCAGCTGCCCCTGGTCATGTGAATTGTGCTGTGATAATCTTCAATCACTCTTTACTGCTGTACTGCAAGTTGGAGTAATATCAACCCCTCCCTTTCCCCCTCCCAGCAGCCTAACAAAAGAACAATGAGAAGGTAACCAGATAACAGCACCCTAACACAAGATAACAGCTGTCTGGTAGATCTAAGAACAGCACTCAATAGTAAAACCCATGTCCCACTGCGTACTATTCAGTTACATTGAGAAGGAAAAACAACAGCCTGCATGAAAGCAGTTCCCTCCTAAAGTGCTGGCACAAGTCACATGACTTGGGGCAGCTGGGAAATTGACAAAATGGCTAGCCCCATGTCAAATTTCAAAACTGAATATAAAAAAATCTGTTTGCTCTTTTGAGAAATGGATTTCAGTGCAGAAGTCTACTGGAGTAGCACTATTAACTGATGCATTAAAAAAACAGGTTTTCCCATGACAGTTTCCCTTTAAATTTTCCTTAGTTCCTTAATTTTTTTCTATAGTGTAATCTTTCTTTACACTCTTTCTGTTTTAATTTGATTTCTTTGTCAATTATACTTCAGCCAATGTTTGTGTAGTCACTTGATGAGTAAAGCCTACAGCTCAGGCCCCTTTTTTGAATAATATCTTGCTTTCTATTGACCACAGGCATTCTATCTCATATTGTGGGTTTGGCTGCTGGCTGTATGAGAATGTACAGAACACAAATGGTAACAGATCCAACAGCAGTAGAAATAGCAACATATAAAATGCATGAAATGTGGTTTCTATATTAAATTTATAGATACTGTATGCATAATTGTGAAAATAGCAAAGCAACTACAGAGACTCACATAAAGAACACATTTGGACAAAGATTGGTTTTCTACAATATGTACAATATATTCAATTTTAGACATTGTTTGTTTTGTTTGATAAATTTCCTTTTGCAAATATTACAACACTCAAAATTAAGTTTCTGCACATTTCCTCAGTTCTTCCCAGGATACTACCCTGTGGAGTTTGTGTGTTCTCTTTGTGTTTGTGTAAGTTCCCTCTGGGGCTTGCACTGTCAAAAAACATAATGGTAGCATAATTGTTTTTTGATATAATAGACCCTAGTGTGTGCATAGTAGGGAAATGAACCTGTGAGCTCCACTGGGGCAAGAACTGGCATGTATGATTAACTTCTCTGTAAAGAACTGCAAAATAAGAAGAATATATTTTAATCGTTCAAATCGGAATGAATATAGTTGAGCAAGTCTCTATAATTTTAAAATGAAACAACTTTTCAAACAAACATTGAAAAAATATGGTGAATTATTTTGCTCATGTTTATAGAAGAACATGTGGCAGGTCTGTGCAATGATTGTTCACCTCCAGTATAACATATAAATGCCATTTCTCAAAGTACAGATGCAGCCACTTGGATTTGTGTGTTAAATGTGTCATGACTCAGGCTTAATTGAAGAAACTGTGTTATCTAAAGTTATCTTAACTCATTTAATGCATTTAACCTTTTCATTAGCATACCAAAGCACCATTGTTTTCAATGGTGAACTCTTTAATTGGATGGGATGCTGTGACGCATTTTTCTGTGTTAAATGGGACAAATGGGAAATCTGTGTTTATTTATTCTGTGTCAAACACACAATCCAAAGTGGCTTCATCTGTACATACATACATTTTTTAAATGAAAACGAAGAAGAGAAGATTTCATTCCTAAGTGAATATGTTTCCCAGATGTGTTATTAGCTGCACATCACTATTAAGCTCTACTGCCAAATGTCATTTAAACTAAGGTAGCTTATATTATTATATTTTTTAAGTCAGAGGCTGTTTAGTTATCCTGTTCTATTACCATATATCTCCAAAATAACCTTCTGCAAAATAAACAACCAATTCCTTCCACCCTCTTTCCACATTTACCATTGATACCAAGAAGAAATATTACTTTTCCCTGATTAAGGTCTGGCAAAAAATTACTTAACTAGAGAGATCACTATGGGTTGTCTTCCCTACATAAAACTCTGGAAGGCACATTTTATTAAAAACAAAGAGCCATGAATATGGATTGCTTACATCGTCAATGCTGGCTTGTAAAAGAGACAGTTAATTACAGGAGAATCTTTCATCATCAAATTTTACTTCTCCCAGGAACCCCTTCCAACATACAAATATTAACTATGGCAAAGCCCTTGAGCCCACCCATCCATACCCAGTTATATCGAGACAAGCTTACCAACTACCTGAAACTCCATGCCCTCTCCTGCAACCCTTGGGTCCATGATTCAGGAGCAAGCCAGGATGCAGCACTGTTACAGTATATAGGTTCCATAATACCTTAACACCTACTGGTTGTCTATGGCAATTTTTGCATATAAGATCTGTGAAGTGCTTACCCCACTGCAAACCATGTAGTTGAGAATTTCATTCTCTCTTCAAGGGAAATGTAATTTGCCAGAATAAGTTCTTGTATTGTAGATACTTAATTAACAGAATAATTCAGATGTTTAAACACTGAAATGAACAAGTTAGCAGGACAACCCTCAATACTTGGAGAAGTTGCAGTTAATTTCTAGCTCAGCATGGCCCATATGTAAAGCCCTATAAAATCCATCCACAGATGTCACCGGCTTGATGTAAAAACATGAAACAAACAGAAAGACATTTTTGCGAGTAGGAAACTCACTTACATCCCATAAAAATGAATGAACTGTACTTACATGATCAGAACAACAGTAGTTAACTTCTTTTTCCACAGCTCTTAAACATAATATAACCATTTTAGTAATCTCAGTTCATGTGAAATATGAGTGTCCAAAGTTCATGCCAAGAGAAGTGCCAATAAAATTCACAATTACTGAAATAGTCTATTTGGCATATGGTGTGTAGGTTTTAGCTGATTGGTTACCCCAAGGTTCACTATAATAATATCTCAAGACTGCTATAAAATAAGAGTGTTATTCTCTCTATTCATGAGGATAATTAGCTTGGTTCAGATTGCTGAATCTACAGAAAGTAGAGAACTGAATCAGAGCCGTGTGGCAGGTCACCTTGAGGACAGACATCCCAGACAAGCTCCATTTACTCCCAGTTATTTCTCTTGTAGCTTAGATAAGCTTCTGTGTACAAACTAGCAGAATGTGTCTAATATAGATGCATATGCATAGATGCATCATGTGTTGGCTGAGGACCATAAAACACCTCTAATTCAGTCAATGCTATGTGCAAAGTTTTACAGGATATAAAAAAGGTTACCACAGGCCCCCGTAAGGTCATTCCCAGTGATCACAGAAATATCAATAAGTATGCTGATCTACTAAAAAATATTTTCTGAGCAAAGCCACCCCCCCCAAAGATTGGGGGCTCAGAGCAAGTGCTTTATCTGCCCTACTATAAGATTGTGTTTGCTTATTTAAAATGTTTAAGATCTGTTTTCCAGCCCTGTAAACAAGGAATGTGTTGAGTTTCATTTAGTAATGACCATGTATTAACATGTAATTAGATGTAATGCATCTGTTTTAAATTAATTTATCTTTGTGATTAGCTGCATCAAAGGAAATATAATTCAATTAATTAATCTTGACTCTTGGTGGTGTTTGTGAAAAACAAACATTTTGTTTTCAATATTAGGAAACCACTGAGGTCTAAATGTCCTATTAAAGCCCTCTGTAATGTAATGTAATACTAATTACTTTTATTTAAATAAAGAGTGCAATTCCCACATTTGCTGCCACACAAGTTAACTAGAAACAAAACACATCAACCTTTCATGCACCCATGTATTTCACATCTAGTCAGTTATAAAAGTATACTCTGATTGGCTGTCAAGGTCTCAAACCTCCATAGAAATGTAAAATTGCTCTTTGCTCTTTGAAGCACCTTTTCAATTTACAATTACAATGTATGTTTTTTTCTAGCTTTCAAGATATTGGCAGCTTTCACACTGCTGTTCATTTTTACCAACCAAGCTGACAATCACAAGAAGGAGACGTCTTCTGCTTTTGCTGTAATTAAAAACCATGTGGGAATTATCAGGTAGCTCTTCTCTGCTATTATCTAAGCAGAACAACATCAGAAGACTTCTTCTGAAATGTTCTCCCAGTTTCCAGGCTGATCGGCATAAGTGGCATAAGCGACCAGCAGGTGACTCTGCCGATTCAGTTAAATTAAAGGGCTCTTTTTTCAACTTCTAGTGAAGCCACTAGAAGATACACCATTTATTTAAGGTGCTACTGTCTAAAGGTTCTCCTTGTACCCACCTCTCTTGTGAATCACATTTTTTGTGAAGTTATATGTACCTCCATATACAGTTGCTGCACTCAGGTGCCAATCAGCCTGTCCCAACAACTTTTGTAAATCTCTTGAGGTGTGCCTATTGACAAAGGGGAACCCTTAAGATACCAACCACTTGGTCCTTTCACTACAATATCTTGTCAATCTACCTGGTAGCAATAGGGTTCCCTCAGCAGCCTACATCTTTAAAGGCAACATACTTGTGACATTTTGACACCAAACACCAAAAAGAAGGATGACTACCAAAGTGTAGCACTGCAATTATGTCCAATTCCTGTTGTCCTGTTGCAGTGCACGTACAACTATATTTAATGTGTTGGACACAACTGTGTCAGATGTATTGCTGTAAGGGAGTCTTACCGGACTGCTCCAGAAGATGGCAGCGCCCAGCCTCCCCACACGGCATGTCACAATGGACATCAGTGTTGGAATGGATGCCAGCATCTGAATGGATGTCAGCATCAGCACGCCAGCGACAGAACATCAGCATCAGGACATCAGCGTCATGACATCATCACGCCTATTTTGGCACCAAAGGAGGCCTATTTCAGGAGCCTGGACACAGCAAACATTGCCCAATTATAGGTTCTACTTTATCATGTTCCTGGGTGAGTTATTGTGACTTTCTACTATTGTATTCCTGTTTATTTACTTTGGTCCATTTCCTGGATATTGAATCCTGCTGCCTGGATTAACCCCTTTGCCTGGACTTTGACCACGCTTTTGCCTAATCCTATTTGTTACTGCGAACTGTGTTGAACTATTGCTTCCTCTTTGGTCTTTTATTTCAAACTGGGTCTTCGGGCCCTTACAATTGCTAACCTCATGATCACAACTACCCTGGAATTATTGTGTAAGAAGCATTTTTTAAAAATTGCACTTTGCATACTGCATCTTGTGGGTAATTGATTCCTTATATAAACAATGTAGGACCAACCAATTACACCTTTTTATAAGAGTTTTGAGTTGTTGGATGCCTTGAATTGTTATTTTTAACAATCTTACAATATCAGGGGAGGGGGTGCAACACTAAGGGGCTGATTTACTACGGGTCGAATTATAATTCGAATAAATTCGAATTTTGCATTAATTTTGGGCTACTTTGACTATAGAATAGCCCAATATTCAATTTGAATTGAAAAAAATTGAATATTTGAATTTTGAAGTACTGGCCCTTTAAAAATCCTTCAAATTCCACTATTCGACAACATAAAGCTGCCGAAATGCCATTTTAGCCTATGGGTGACCTCACCGAACTTGACCTGAGATTTTTTTCTAAGTTCTGAGAATTCAAAGGAATTTGGTGAAAAACGTTCAAATCGAACGATTTGAACGATTTTCATTCGATCGAAAATGGCCATATTCGATCGAACATGACCCCCCCCCCCCAAAAAAAAATTGAGGGTCGAAGTACGAAGGGTCGAAATTCAACCCTTAGTAAATCAGTGCCTAAGTTTATTTAAATTGATGGACAGCCAACTATATTTTCCATCATGTCTGACTGGATCTATTTGATTATAAAAGCTTTTGGAATAAAATGAGACATGCCTTTTTCCTTTCCTGTTCAAAACTTAAGCATCACAAATCAAACCACCAAGCTTCATTCCTATGAGATACAAAGGCTGCAGTCTCCAAAAAACAACCTCATGAACCTTTTAATAGACAAGGAAATTGACCAATAAAGAGTACAATAAAAAGGGAAATTGACCCTCAATGCATATTTTATCTACAATACAATCTTCACAGCTCTAGTTTATTAGATGATCTCCTCATGAGCAACACAATAGGCTCTTGTCTCACAGGAGGACAAAATGGACAAAAGAAAAGATTATGCTTATTATTAGATTACTGAACATGAAGATTATTCTTCCTATACAGTACTGTGAGTTGAGATATCTCAGCTATGGAACATACAGTATATAGAATAACAAAACTGGGGTGGACAGGGAGATTGTTGGTGGGTACCACAAAATTCTCAGGGTACACAAATTAGGTGTGTAGATATAACATCAGTGAATTAAGGTTTCTTCAAAAAGGAAATGGCTCTTGAACCACACCATGGAGGGGAAATAGTAGAATTTGGCAAATAAGCTAAGTATCTGCTGATAAAGGGAAATTCAAAATTTTGACTTTGTTTTTTGCCACATAAAAAGTTAAGGGCCTTTAAACGAGAAACAAAAATGTTTCTGGTATCCAATACTTGTATAATGTAACATTATAATACAGGTAGAGAAGGATTTAGATGGTGCATACAGTACATGCATGGTACAATAATCAAATAGTGCAGCTGTTATCTCCATGGAGGGTGTTTGTAATGAGTGCCCCATCTGAGCTTAACATAGAAAAAAATAGATGGGACCCACCATTCATTCAGTGTGTCCTTCTAGGTAGAAATGGAAAGGCAGGGTAGATCTATAGATAAAGCATATTATAAGTATTAAGCAATGTAAGCAAATAATGTATTAGCAATGATGGTGGGAGAATTACACTCACACAACTAACTAGCTATACATCTACACACACAGATACCTACATATGCCATGCTTGGTATGCACGCCTGTCCTTTCATCCATCAAGAATGTTCGCAAATACTAGAGTTATATAACATTTTATGGACAAATTGGACACTTCCCGGCTTTGTGCACAGGGGACAGGCCCCATCTGCCCTTTCCTAAAGCCAGCATCTAGAAATGTTTTTGGATTCATGAAGGTGATCTCTACAGATCCAGTAAATTGCTTTCATTGGGGGTACTGATGTATATTAAAACCAAACGCAATTTTCACCAAAATCCAAAGATATTTCACAATAGCATACAGATGAAGCAAACATTGTATTTTGACATCCTATGAAGCATTACAACTAACCCAACTACATTCAGAGGTGTGACAGTAACATTTGTGATATGATGGGAAATGTCTGGAGAAAGGCTGCTCCATCTGTATGTGATGTGATACTTCTATTGTTTCTTATCATGCTGAACACATACATTAGGAATAAAGACATTCCAGGGGGTATGTGCATTAATAAAACAATTTCAGAACAAAGCATATCTTCCAGGTTAAATAATACACTCGCTATTGTGGCATTGTAACCGCTTTTCATAATCATGATCATAAGAACAAGGCCAATAGCAATGTAAGGATTTTATATGCAAACATAGTTACAGAAGAGCTCAGCTGGCCTGGAAATTGTCAGTCCTGGCAGCACAATAATAAGGGATGTCAGATATAATAATCAGAATGTTGGTAGTTATGCTGAACACATAACAATTGGTGCTAATGCATACCTTTGTGTATTTTTGTTGGCAAGCTTTGCAGTGCACAGATACAGATCCGAAAGAAAGATTTTGATGATTGAAAGTTTCACCAAAGAGAATAACTGGACAAAGATTTGAATAGTTTTACTCTTCTGGCTCTTTTTTTCTGACATTGTATTTTTTTCTCTGAGTTTCAGATCTGATTTTCATTTTTTATTAGCTATTTTTTTCTTCAAAAATATCAAAACTTCCATTTGTCAGTTCCTCTTGGAGAGAGACTGGAACATTTACAGTATAATTACATGGGTAGAAAGTAGGTGCTTTTTGAAGGCTTTTTCATACAAATGCATGTGTGATACCATTGGTTTTAAGATATACTGCATGTAAAACAGAGTGTCACATGAATTTCAGATATGGCTCTACTAACGTTATACGTTGGTCTGTTCCCTAAATTACACTCCTAAAAAATAGGTGTGATTTACAAATGTAGACATTTATAAAATGAACCCAATGGAGAGTAAATGCTGAATTTATTAGGAATAGGTTTAGGCACAATGACATAGGGGAATTGTGAGCTACCACTACTTGTATAGTGCTCCTTGAGGGCAAAGCACTGTACAGCAATTAGTAGTAGCAAAAAAGGGTTCACTGCATTAATAAGTAACAATAAGTGCATTATTAGAAATTTAATTCACATAAATATAAAATGTAATTACATAGCGTCAAGGAGACAAAAGGATGGAGGACCCTACCCTGTGGGTGTTACAGTCTAAATGGGAGGGTAACTTACAGACACAATTCAGAGGGGTATTAAAGTCAGAAAGGAAGTCAGCAGAGGAGGAGGCTGAAGGGGGTCTGTAAATGACAGCTACATGTACAGAGAGAGGGTGGAACATCTGAAGGGCATGGACCTCAAAAGAGTTAAATAAGAAGGCTGGAGGAATAGAAATAGGTTTGAACCAACAGCGAGAGGAGAGGAGAATTCCAACTCCCCTACCACATGCAATAGTTCAGGGGGTGTGAGAGAAAGAGAGACCACCATGAGAAAGTGAAGCCTCAACAGTGGTATCATCAGGTTCCTGTTAGAGCAAGAAGACTAAGTGAATTAGAGCAAAATACATCATGGATTAATGTAGATTCGTTAGGAAGAGAGTGAGTGTTAAGAAGGGCACAAGAAAGGGAAAGACAGGAAGAGTCAGAATCTGAATAAGGTTAGAGAAAGTAGATGAAATTTGCGCAAGTTGGCAGGAAAACGAGAACAAATATAAGTTGGTATGAAGCAGGGTCCTGGGTTTGTAGAGATGTCGCCTGCAGCAAGCAAAGTAGGTAAAAGAGGGAGAAGATGTGGGAAGTGGATTTGAATAGACTATACATCTGTGTCTTGTTAGTAACTGGAGGACAAAACTGTTTTAAGTAGTTATAATGTGTATAAGAGCTGGAGTATGTGGATGGGAGCAGGGAAGAACACATGTAAATTAAATACTGACAGACAATAGGATGGTTAAAGTAAGTAACTACACAGAATGGCATGCACACAGAACAAATACGATTAGCTTTGCCATTGTGGTTTTTTAGCAGGTAACCTGTAGCTTATAGAGTTACAGTATGTCCTCAAGCTGGTAGTGGCTCACAATGTCTTATACAGCTACAGGTTACCTGCTAAAAAACCACAATTGTCTTTACTGGGCAAATATGTAGAGACACATTGTGGAAATAGCTATACATGCAGGAATATACATGTGGTACAGTAGAGAATCACCTTCAGTACACATTGAACAATAAGTACCTTATATTTTTGTTTTTTTAAAAAAAAAACTTCAATTTAACTAACAAAAGATTGTAGAAACAAAAATAGGATTAAAGGCTAAAATCTATTTATTTAAGGTGAATTCACATGTGGAAACTTCAGTCCCTGTGTCACTGTTTACAAAGAACTTATTAAGGGGTTGTTTAGACTCTGAGTGTTTACTTGAATGGTTTTATGGGTTATTATGGAAGCTGGAACAAACATTTTACCTGCTGTTAAATTTGTTGTCTCAATTTTTACACTGAAAAATCTGCCAGCTGTTGACCCTCATTCAGGGCCACCATCAGGGAAGGAAAGGGGGTACTGCAGCCAGGGGTCCTATGGAAGAAGGGACCTAAGAAATGTAAGTGCTTGGCTTTGATAAGGAAGGGGAAAGGCAGTATGGGTGACAAGGCAAGGTTTGGATGGATTTGTGTATAATGGGGCATTTATGCATGGACCATTTATTTTTCAATGGAGCCCATTCAACTTGTTGGCAGGGTCCTCTGCTCAAGGGCCCAGGTGACCAATGGGTTAATAACTGGGGGGCACTGAGTAGGAGAGTTCTCCTAACTTAGTAGTATGAGGCCTTGTGATGGTGCTACTCTGGAACTGTATCAACTGGAAACAGGAATAATAATAACTGGTATATCAAATCAAATTAGTCTTCTTAATTAAAGTTGACGCGACGCGCGACAAAGTTGACGCGACGCGCGACAAAATCAGCCCGCGACTCGTTTAGCAAATTTTTCGCCGATTCGCGAATTTCTCTAGAAATTCGCAAATTTTTCGGCGAAGCGAATCGTGGGAGATTCGCCCATCACTAGTTGTATAATTCATCACTGTGAATTCCTTTCAACCATCATAATCTATTATTATGAATATACATCCTTAGGTTAAATCACTTGTCCTAAACTATGGGGCTGACCCCCCCCCCCAGGTAAAGGGAGTTTGGAGGAGTGGCAGATGGGCAAAGCCTGAAAGCCAGTTTGGTTATGAATTGGAAATAATTGCCATTTGTTCTACTATATGCTCTTGAGAGCCCCACTTGATGACCAGTTAGGTTGAGATTTGGGGTAAATATGTATGCTCTCTTTTAGATATTATTGAAACTATAATGTATACACCAATATGTTTATATATCTGGGGCTTGAACTAAATATGTTCGACAACCACTAAGTTGTAGGCTCTATTAAGGATGAAAGGTTCTAGTACAAAGAGTATGGTGGGTGCAGGGCCGGAACTAGGGGTAGGCAGAGTAGGCAGCTGCCTAGGGTGCAGTCATAGGGGAGGGCACACTTTAGAAGGGAAATGTTTTTTTTTGCCCTTGTATCCAGCAGCATTCTGTTCTACTTCAGTCCCCACCTCCCTCTTACAGATCTGGGGCAATATTTTTGCTGCTGCTCTGGCACAGGCTGGTGGCACAGGTACAGACTTGGGGGGCAATGCTGGTGGCACAGGTACAGACTTAGGGGGCAATGCTAGTTGCACAGGTACAGACTGGGAGCAATATTTTGGGTGCTACTGGCTGGCACAGGTACAGATTGGGGACAATATTTTGGCTGCTGCTGACTCAGATACAGATAAGGGCAATTTTTGTGTGCTGCTGGCTGGCACATGTACAGTAGGTTTCTTAAGAAAAAGTGAATAGGTGGGAAATGGTCATACAGAGCGGGGGCATGGGGGGCACTGATTGAACCCCTTGCCTAGGGTGCCAAACTACCTTGGCCCGGCCCTGGGTGGGTGTAACTTTCTACTGTATTTCTACCTGGACAGTCAGAGAATTCCGTAACAATGAGGGTTTACTTCCTATTATAGGCACCTTCCAACTTGTTGTAGAGGCATGAAGTAAGAACAGTCTGTAAAGAATACCTTAGCAGATGTAAATACAGTAGAACCCTCATTTGACATTTTTCAGGGGACAGAAAAAACTATGGTGTTAAATCCAGGACAATGTTAAATCAGGGAAATGTACAGTATTATGCATAATATATTGACTGGACCACAAACAACAATGTAAAATGATGGAAACTTAAAATCAGGGAACACAAAATTGAGGTCCCACTGTAATATGAATGGTTCATGTCATTCCAATGGAGAAAGGTTTAATGATGAATTATGTTCAGTAGCTGAATTACAAGTTCTGGGAACTCTATCATCAATCTCAGAAAGATAAGTGTTTAAACAATGCATCATGGGTTGAAGAAGGACCTTAGAGTATGTCTCAGAGAAACAGAGTACAGTACATTAGGCTTAGCTCTGCAGAAACAAGTCTGTTGTACAGGCATTGGTATAAATTGGGACCCTTTAATCAGTCCTGCTTCCTCAGCACCCCTATACTGGGATTCAGTGATGAAGAAAAATCTTCATGGACTTTCCTTAAAACTGCTGCCCAAAGGAAAAAGCTGATCTATGGAAACAGATCTCGTGTGTCGTCTCATTTATTTTAGGGATGCTACATATCCTGCCAAATATATAACTAAATTAACTTTTCTCCTAATGCCTCTATTATCTCATCTTCTAGATAAGGCAGCAAAAATATTAAGCAACCAATCAGATGGACATTTTTCATATCACCCTAAGCATGATAGGGTTATCTCAGGCAACACACTTACATAGAATTGTTTCCAGGCCTTTCATGTCTTAGACTATGGTTTTAGAGGTTTAGAAATATTATAAAAATATTAGTGGCATTAGCATTTGCAAACACCTTTTTGGTAATTAAGTATTTTAATATTACCCAAACAATTTTTTTTGGAAGGAGACAGTTTAATTCTCCAATATACCCCTACAGATTCTAAGTCTAGGAGAAACCAATGAAAAAGTAAATTTCGAATGAATAAAAGAACAGACTAAAATGAGTATAGTCTAATACAAGTGAGTTCAGCTGAGGTTTTTACTTATTTAATCATAGATATCTGGTGAAGGGAGAAAAGACTGTTATATGAATAATGAATACTATTTAACTAAATGTGCAAATCAAATATATGTGGTTTCATTATTATAATCAGAAGGCCTTCCTGCTTGGTTCCTCAGAATATAGAAGGAAAGCTAATAATTGCTAACCTGGTCAGACATTTACCTATTCCCATTACACTGGGATTCTTGGGGCTCTCCCTCCTTTCTCTCTTCTGATTTTCTCTTTTATCGTTACTCGGGTATCATGGTTGTGTCAGTAAAATGCTTAGACCTTCTCTTAGGTTACATTCTTATCTGGTCTGCCATCATAACACAGGGACCTTTGAGGTCATAACTAATGCCCTCTTCCTGTCTCTTATTAGATTATCTCTTCTTATGTTGTTCTGGATCCATGGTCATGCCAAGAACATCTTTAGTCCATCTCATTTGAATATGGTTAGATTGTTTCCTGTTCTGACCCCTTACACTGGGATCCTTGAGTTTCTAGCTAATGTCCCCATCTGTCTCTCTTTATATTTTTAGTTCTAACCTTGCTTTGGTTCCATGGTCATGTCAAAAACTTCCATTGGTCCATTAGTCTTTGCACTACTGTAGTAAGGCTCTTTTTTGGCCTGACACGGGTAGAATAAACTTCATGTGCTAAAGCAGCACCCTTATAGCGCAGCTAAAGAACAGAGAGGTCAGAACACCCTGCACCAACAATTACCTTAATTTATAAAATCTAAATATGCAAAATTGTACCTTTAAGCAACTGCTCTAATAAGCTCACGTCACTGGGGCCGGTATGTATCTACAAAGGTATGACCACCTTGCGTGCTCTGTGCATCAACTGCATGACACACACAGCAATAAAGTGGCATAAGT
>CM044434.1:149341053-149355180 GCA_024363595.1 Xenopus borealis
CGACGCATTTAACTTACAAATCCAAGTGACTGCATCTGTATATTGCATTACCCTACATTTGGCCACTTAAAGGGCCCCTTAGTTATACAGGTGCTAGACTGCATTTCCTTGGTCAAGTTTAGCCACTAGGCGGCATTGTGTGATAGTATATAAGCTGAGCACAGGTGCTCAACGTCCATTTTGTTAGTCCCCTTACCTGAGCAGGCAGGTTGGGTAAAGTGGAACCTAGACAGGTCAGGTATAGTAAGGGCAGGCTAGCACATTTTCATAGCTCACTCTAGGTGTGATTGATAGGCTACTTATCCCAGCAGCTGAGGCTCCACTGAAGAGTGTGTGTGGGATTATGATCCTGGGTACAAATTTCCCAGAGTAGGGACTAAGTGTTAGAATTTGCTCCATTTAGGAAAAAGGCTGAAAGCTGGGTGTACCTTAGAAGCTGTTTATGCTATTGTTCCTGCGGGAACTTATACTGGCTAATGAGTATATGCCTATCCACTGCTGTTCTATGCTACTGCATATATATGTTTGAAGTTCTTCCTAGATTATCTTGTGCGTTAAGAAATCTGTTCTATGGTTAAGTGTTCAAAAACCACTGGTGCCCAATTATTGATTGCTACAGTTGTACTAAACCCATGCTAGGGCTTACTCCTTGAGAACTAAGGTTGGGGTATAGCTACTAGTGTAGAGCAATGGGGCTGCTCAGTTTACTATAATCTTACAGGAGTAGAGCCAGCAGTTAGAGGAAAAAGAACTGCTTTGACATACGTTTGTTTTGTAGACTATTGTTCTTGGGTTCTGCGGATTTATATATTGGAATGGTCCACCTTTTTGTTATAAGAAACAGTGTCAGTCTGATGGCTCTGTGGATGATTGAGGTCACTTCAATTTGCGTTTCCTGTCAAAGGGAGACCTGTCAGTGAGGAGCTTTTATGGATCAATGAAAGGTTAGCTCTATTTAATGAGATATTCTTCACAACTGATTTGTCACATGGCAGTCATAGGAATAGCGTGTCAAAACACACATTTCTGCATTTTTTCCACATTTCATAAAATAACCTACTGACATACCTCTCATTAATTTAGTTTAGAACATTTTAGGTGACGCCCAATCATGCCCAAATATACCCTGTATGCTTTCAGTGCCAGCCCTGTATTTAGCTTTCATTGCATAAATGACTGGTATTACTGGTGGTAGAGAATAGAGATATTGCTCCACAGCACAGAAAAATAACTATTGTTACAGCCAAGGGTACTAGTGACCAAGGTTAATTTGAGAAAGTCAGGACTGCTCATGGGGGGAATCGGCATAAACAGAATTGCATTCTATGTTATCTACATTTTATATAGATGGAAGGAACAATGTCCATCTGAAATAGTGTATTCCCAGTTAATACATTTAAATAAAGATAAGTGGGAAAGCATATTGATTTCGCTCCACAGAATAATAAAAAAAAAACTCCTCTAATAGTCAAGCAGGTGGCACTGCCGCTCAAGGTCATGGTTACTAGTGACCAAGGCTGGCTTGAGAACAGAATGTGCTGAAAATAAATACGTTAATAATAATAATAATAGTAATAATAATTTCATTTATACATATAGCTATCTACATTTATATAAGTGGAAGGAATAATGTCCATTAGCGATGGGCGAATCTGTGGCGTTTCGCTTCACCAAATTTTTCCCGAATTTCCTGAGAAATTCGTGAAACAGCGAAAATTTCACAAAACGCTGCCGGCTTCTCGCTTTGAACGCGGGTGTCTCGTTTTGGATGCGCATGTCCGTTTTTGGATGCGACGGCGTTAAAAAAAACTGCACATCAGCATCGAAAAAACAGACGCCAGCGTCTGTGAATTTTCTTGAATTTATTCACCAGCGGCAAATCACAGGAATTTGCCACGAATTCAAGCCAGGCGAATAAATTCACCCATCACTAATGTCCATCTGAAATTGTTTCTTTGCATATCCCAGATAGGTAACTTTTCTTAGCTCTATTCTTAGTCGTTCATTTGCTTTAGAAAGCTGATAATAAAAGGAATCCTTTTGGGGGTAATTATCCCTAAAGCTTCCAGCGGATTCTGAATATACAGTATATATATTATATATATTATATATATATATATATATATATATATATATATATAGAGCTGATTTTCCTGGTATCACAAATTTGCAATTCTTCTCATGCACACAACTAAATGAATTAAAATCTGTCTGGCTGAAACATAAAACAGAACACCTGATGTGGCTTTAAAAGCTTTACTTAAATTAACTGGGAATTGATGATGCAGAAAGTTCTAACATATTTAATCTGTTCTGCTATTGTACAGTACTGTAGAAATGTACCATAAAGCAAGAAATCCCTTCTTTCTCTCTTATTCTTGTAAAACATAACTATTCTCAATAAGCATACACTGTTAAAGTGACAGTCTATTGGGCAGGCGAGGGATACTATTTTATCCTAGGTAATGACATCTGAAAAATCTAAGTTAAATTGCTTTTGTGTGTTTTCTATTTATTTATTTATTTTATTCTATTTATTAGTTTGTTTTGTAGTTGATTGATTATCAGCTTGGTTGATAGAGCTTAATTACCCAAGACAGGATTTTGGCAGTTAAAATGCAAGACAGAAAGGTGAAGTACCTGCTTCATCAGGAACCTAATTAGTCCTGAAAGGGGCTAACTAATGTAGTAAAATTTTGGGCATGGAGAACTCACTAGATCAGCACTTGATTTGGCTCACAGTGGAGTATTACACAAGAAATCTATCTATCCCTGAGCCTGAACTATTGAGTCCCTATACTGGCAGCCTACACTATACTAACCCTTACTAACCTCCTCATTGGAGCCTCTGAACGTTCTACTAACTACCCTAATTCTGCCTTTCAATCCTACAATGAACTATTACAAATCTATCCTTGCACTTACTTCTGCTAATAGAACCTACCTCTTTCCCAGGTTCTTCTGCAAACCAACTCCTCAAGCAAGTGGAGAAAGAGCACTTGTTTGCCTCGCCTTTTCTAAACTAGGGAACCCTGTAATCTCGAGGTCAAATACTGAACTGCCAAGGGACCATCCATTAGTTGGCTAAAACCTCCCTGGATACATATATGTTGGCAAAACCTTGACACCCTACACTAACTTGGCTAATAAAGATATCACCTATTCTATCATTTCTGGTTTTGATCTATGGTTAACATGGTATAATATGCTACTACTTAGGTCCATTTATAAACTGGTATGCATGAGTTAGGATACCAATAGGTTTAAAGTTGTAATAATTAGAGCACCATATCTTTGACACTACCAGTTATTCCTTTGTTGGTACAGTACATCTGGTGCAAAATGCAAAGTACAGCACTCACTCCAACAAATCACCCTATTAAGTCTGGGACACCAGATGCACTTCGGTTTTGCCAAAGTAGTGCCTTGTGAACAATACAAGGCGAAGTAAAATTAGTGGTGCTTTTTGGACCTGCCAGTGCACCATACATAGGTTCATCTTTTTAACCTCTGCTGGATAAGAGTGGGTGCAAAAGGGAAGGATCAAAGTTATAAGCAATCTTTATTTATGTGGATCTGCAAGATTTAAGGTAAGAGTCCTATAAGAACTGCCTAAGTTGGCGTTTTCATGTGATTTCCCATGTAGGGGTGATTTGTCTGTTTTGACACTATAACAGCTAAAGAGCAGATGGGGATGTAACAACTGAGCGCCTTTCAACAGCTTTTTGCATTTATACTCAGCTACCATGCCTCATACATTCATTCCTTCAATATTTGTTGAAAGACATTTTCTGGGGCAAATTATATCACCACTTAATATCTAAATTGTCTTTTTATAGCTCTTTCATTCATCTATGTTTATTTGTTGTATTTCAGCAGTTCTTTAAAATGACTATGCCCTGGGACATTCTATTTAAATGCAAACTAAAATCAAACTTCTCAAACTTCTATTTATGTTTTCTTAAGTATGGCTTTCAGGGTAAATATATATGCAGTACATACTGTATATATAAATAGATAGAGAGAGATCTGGCCAGGCAGGTTTGTTTCTGATTTGGCCATTGGTACCATGTACATAGGGCCACCTGAAAACAGCCATGACTGGCTGCCCCAATGAATATATGATATAAAACCACTATTGTCCAGCAGCACACAGGTTAAAGAAAACACATATATTTGAAGATGTATTGTATGTGTAATGAAACCATTTACTGTTTATGAAATGAAAACAGAGCAACCCATCCCACACTTTCTCTTTGTTTGCTTATTTCTCCCACACTCATTTTGTCAATTTCTTTCACTCAGTCCCTCTATTAGTTACCTGCACTGGTCTAGCTTGGAAGACACAATTTCCCACTCTGTGAAGAGACCTGGACCAGACATCATCCCAGGTGGAGTTGAAAGACAAAACAAGCTTATATTGTAACCCCCTCACCCATAACTGTATTTGTATCTGCAAATAATACCACCTGCATTTTTCTGGGTGACCCATCAGAGGGTTATAGGGGTACTAAAGTAAGGGGCCCAGTGGCAATGTGGGGGGTCCCAACAGTTGTACAGTTTGAAGTGGACAGGGTTTGGGTGGATAATGGAACAGATCAGATTCATGGCTATGAGGATATGATTTTTTTCTGTTTCATTGAACATTCAACACAATGCAAAGTAACGAGTCAGGTTGGGCAGGAGTACACAAGTAACGTTCACAAAAAAGGGAGGTTCTAAAATATATTACTAAGATTCTTTATTTGGGTACTAAACAGTGAGCATGAATTGTATTAACTTCCTTTCCCATTATTGTTAATTATTTGTTATAAAATGTTATGCTCTGACTTCTTCCTGCTAAGTCATCATTGTTTCCTTTTCAGCCTCTGAGACTATGTCATTGCTGTAAGAATGTCTGGTCACTGTCTCTTACCCTTCCCTAATTTTATTGTGTCTAGCAGAGTTACATTGTTATCTGTTTGTGCAGTCACAACTATTGTCTATTTAAATTGTATATATGCTCTAAATACAATATGGAACTCATGACTAATAGACCCTTCATATAAAAGTTATTTTACAGAAACATTAAGAATTTTACATGATTTTAGCACTTGGTTCATCATGGGTTTATTGGCATGTATAGATGCATTTATCTAGGCAAAAAACTCCTATACTGTAATTTGCTGAAGCCATTCCATTAAGCCTTACATGAGGAGCAATTCCTTTCTGGTCAAAAGCAGAAGACACATATTTCCCATATCAACAATCCAAAGTGAGGAACATTGTTATGCTTGTCTGCTACATATTTGGAAAAAAATATTTTATAGAGTTCACATTAAAAACCTTTATACCTCTTTAACTCGAAATAGGCCACAGCTTTGGAACAGGAGATGGAACGTGACATAATATATCCTATATATTATATAACTGCAGTTCATACAGAAATATGCAATAAATCCTGGATGGTGATGTAACAAATAGTGATGGGCGAATTTATTCGCCAGGGGCGAATTCCCGCGATTCGCCACTGGCGAATAAATTTGCGAAACGCCAGCAAAAATTTGTCAGCAAAAATTCACCAAAAAAAGAGTTGCGCGTCGTTTTTGGCGCGACGCGTCGAAAACGACGCGACACGATTGATGTGCAACTCGTTTCGCAAATTTTTTCGCCAATTCGTGAATTTCGCTGGAAATTCGCGAATTTTTCGGCGAAGCTAAATGGGTGAGATTCGCCCATCACTAGTAACAAATACCAGCATCTTTCAGCTAACAGCAGATCCTAAATACATCAGGCCTCCAAATATAATTAAACTACATGTATGAAAGCCATTATCCAGGTAAAGTTGCAATGAGCTTGAAAAGGGGACTTAAATGTTCTGAAAGCTTGCTATGATTATATTAGTTAGCCAATAAAGGTATCATCTTTATACCATTTTGTTATTCTTTATTTCAGAAGGGTTGAGCAGCCATTATCCAAAAACTCATTACCCAGAAAGATCCAACTTACAGGAAGGCCATCCCAATAGAATCCATTTTAAACAAATCATTCTAAAAATAATTTCCCTTTTCTCTGTAATAATAAAAGGGGGACTTGTACTTGATGGCAATTAAGCGGGGAGGGTCCATATTGGTGGCACAACAGCCCCACTGGGTTTATTGAATGTTTAATTGATTTTAAGTAGACTATCTGTACTGCGCCATGTCTAAATACCAAATGTACAGTTATTGCAGAGCTAACTATTCTGAATGTTCTCAATCCAATAAACAAGAACATCCTCAAGACTTGCCTACTCATTGTCTGCAGATATGTTTTATGTGCTGAGGTCAAGCATGTGCCCTAAATTAAGCACTTCATGGAGGAAAAACTCAAGAGTTACTGGAATGTGTAGAGGTACTCCTACTACATCTGGGATCATGCCAGTACAGATCTGTTATTTATGGTTGGGCTAATAATAATATTCATTACTACTCTCATAACAAGAAATCACATGGCTTAAATAGCTGTGAGTGGGTTGATTTGCTGGTAAATAATCATGGAAGTATTCCATCCTATGTTATATCTAGATTTTTCTCATACAAACTAGAACTTATAAATCCGGCTCTCACTTAGTCTATCTTTCCTTTCTATTGCTGGCAGCTGGGGACATTTCCCCAAACCCTGGCCCTTACCCCATACTAGTACTTTTAAAGTTCTTCCACCTGTTCCTTCCTCACCATTCTCCTCCTTTGAGGTTCACTGCATTTGGCTCTTTTCTCCTGTTTCACTCTGTATTGCTGTCATATATCGACCACCTGGACCAACCGCACAATTTCTGGACAACTTTGCTGCCTGGCTTCCTTATTTTTTTCATATAACACCACATCCATCATATTAGGTGACTTTAATATACCTGTTAACAACATTAAAAGCCCTTTCGTCTCTTAACTTCTTTTGCTAACATACTCTCTAGGCTAATCTGTGTGCTTAGCCTCCCCTCTCACACCAATGGTAACACTCTGGATCTCATATTTACCAGACTCTGTTCAACCACCAATTTTACTAATTCACTATTTCCCCTCTCTGATCACAATATGCTCACATCTCAACTCTTACTAACTCCCCTCTCACCCCATTCTAATCCACAAATACGTACCTACTGTGACTTGCAAGCTCTGGATGTGTTCTATCTCTCTTTTTCATTTGACTCTCTTCACTCTAATATTTCAGCCATCTCTTGACCTAATGTGGCTACCCAGTCTACTATAGCACACTCACCAATGCCCTTAATGAGCTTGCTCCTGTAAAAAGTAGACCCAAACCACTGCAACCTTGGCATACTGCTTATACAAACACGCTCCAAAGACACTCAGTTGCACTTGAGTATCGCTGGCACAAATCTCGCTCTGAATCAGACTTTTGGAGATACAAATCTGCCCTGTGCTTCTGTAACACCAGCCTTTCTCAAGACAAACAAACATACTTTACTTCACTCATTAACTCTCTTTCTAAAAAACGGCACAACTTTTCTCCACCTTTAACACACCCCTTTCGCCTTCTCCACCCCTACATACACATCTCCCTGCTCAAGACATTGCTGAGCAAAACAAAATTGATCCTATCAGAAGGGACACTACTCAACTCCCCTAAGCTTCCACCACCCTCCCTCCACACTCCCCAGTCTCTAATGTGCTCCTTCACCCCTGTCACTGATGAGGAAGTCTCAAAACTTTTGGCTTCTTCTCACCTTACCACCTGCCCGCTTGATCCTATTCCTTCAAATCTTCTCCACAATACCAACCCTTATCTAATCAAAGCCTTAACTCATCTATTTAATCTCTCGCTCTTAACTGGACTATTTCCTTCTTGACTAAAACATGCTCTTGTCACCCCATTCTTTATCCCTCCAATCTTGACAACCGCTGACCTTTCATCTCTAAAGTACTTGAGCACCTAGTCTAAAACCGACTAATCTCATTCCTCTCTAACAATAACCTGCTGGTTTAAAACCCACAACACTCCACTGAAACTGTCCTGACCTGGCTAACTAATGAACTTTTAACAGCTAAAGCCACCAAAATTACTCACTACTAATACTGCTTGATCTCTCACCTGCATTTGACACTGTAGATCACCCTCTCCTCCTCCAGTCCCTCCATTTGTTTGGTCTCCATAACACCCGGTACCTCACCAATTCTTCTTTCAATGTCTCCTACAACAGAGAAGCATCTTCTCCCCTACCTCTTTCTGTTGGTATTCCTTAAGGCTCTGTCCTGGGACCCTAATAATTTCCCTATATCCTTCTTCCCTCAGTAAATTAATCAGCTTGTATAATTTCCACTACCACCTCTACGCTGAAAATACTCAGATCTATCTCTCCTCTCCTGATCTGAACCCAGAACTCCTAACCCGTGTCTCCTCCTGCCTGTCTGCTATCTCTACTTGGATGACACAACGCTACCTTAAATTAAACCTCTCCAAAACGGAAATGGTTCTCTTTCCTCCAACTAACTCCAGTAACATCCCAGAAGTATCCATCATAGCTAACATTTCCAATTTCACCCTGTCTCCCCTGGCCCGGTGCCTTGGGGTTATCCTAGATTCTGCCCTGTCATTTACTCCTCATATCCAGTCACTTGTTAAATCATGTCACTTCCATTTAGAAAAACCTACCCTCACTCTTAACTACCCTCACCCACTTAACTCTGATCTTGCCCACTCCCACACCTTGTGTATCATTCTCTTACCTTTAGATTGTAAGCTCTTTCTGCACAGGGCCTTCCTCACCTTTTGTACCAGTATTGATTGTGATGCATGTAACTCCATAAATTGTATGTATGTAATTCATGTGATTTAGTTGTATAATCACATTTACTTTACAGTGCTAAAAAATATGTTAGCACTATAGAAATACATGTTTGCAGTTATAGACTACAGTGGATAAAAAACATTATTTGGCAAATTTTGTCTTTTCAAAACAATTTTGAAAAAAAGGGCTATGTTCTCCTGGGATACATTTTTTAACCGCGAATGCATTCAGTCCCATCTGAATATAAAATACAATACAGGGTCAAATACAAATGTATTCTATGTCTTCATATCTGTGATCCAACTGTAACATTTTCTTTGTAGCAATACATTGTTCCAGCTGCTTTTTGGGAAATTGTGATCAATTTTCTCAATAGGCAAAGGTGGTTTTCATATGCTACAAACTCTCCAATCTGTCTTGTAGAGGAGTCAGGGATGGATTAATGCACAGGCTCCCCTAGACTATAGCCTGGGCCTATTGAGATGAGCCTGGGCATGGTCCCAGTAAAGTGGAGGATCAGGCAACCCTGTGAATGATGTTTAGCTATAGTAGGGCAGACTTCTTATAGTCTCTCTAGGAGAGAAAGGCAGTTGAAGCTCCAATGAGGATTTGCAGGAGGAAGTAGCTTCCCAGTGCGGTGACCTCGGTGAAGAGGGACTGTAGGGTAGAGGCTGCTTCCTGACAACTTCCTGGAGGGAATGGTTGTACTGAGTTACTGCAAATGCCTAATAGATTCTGTTCCTCAGCTGTGTTACCATTTACCTGATTTGACTGTGTGTCATGTGCCAAACCTCATCTGTGTACGAGAGTAAACCTGGGGACATTGTCTTTGGACCAATAAACCATTTTTGTTTTTATTATTGCGTACAGTAGCCTGTGTGTTGCAGTTCCACTACACCGTGAAGGGAGAGCTTCCCCCTGGCGAAGGCCCTGACCCTGTGTGTAAGTAGCAGTGTAACCCATGCTTACACCGTTAGCTGGACATTTTAACTAGTTGTGGCCAAGATGGCCCAAATAAGTGTTACACACACACACATACACACACATATATACATTTAATATTTATAATAGTGCAATAGTGCAACAGTTTACAAGTAAAAACATTTATTTCTAGACCCTGACTTTAGTGCTCTTTACCCAAAGAAATAATGCTTTCCATTTCCATCAGGTTCTAGAGAAGAGGGGCAGTTTTTGAATATTTGCTGAGAAAATTCTTGCAGAATGTGATGCATTTTCAGAATTTATAGGTCACTTTGAGATGCATCCAAAGATAACAAAATGCCTTCTGACAATCTTAATGCCTATAATGCAGACATCTGAACGCTCTTTTTTAGCAACAGAGATGTTTGCAAAGCCCCATTTTATGAAATATTGATTTGAGCTAAATTAGGATTTTAAGTCACAACCTTATGTCCTTTACAAAGGATGTACTTGTTTTAAGGCAAATACTCTGCAGTAAATTTAATATGCCAGTGTTTAGAAATCACATTCCCTCATTTTTATCCTTCTTTTCTTTATTGCAGGCCATACTGCTAAATAATGTAAAATGTACATTTTTTTTCCGATGTGCTTGGCAGTACTGAGAAGATGAGCTCTTATTTGTCTTTATGTTGAACGGCTATAGAAAGTAATGTGTATTGAATTCTAGAGACATCTATTATTTAAGTGGACATTTTCATAGTGTCAAAACGAATATAGCAATTTCAGTTTATCTTGCTTGGCAAGAAATAAGGGTCTCATTTCATAGCATGCTTCAATGTGCAATAAAGAGTTGCCTTTGAGAACTTGATATGTCATTGTGTTACAACAACAAATGAATAAGTGAAGAAAATTCAATTTTTTTCCAAATTGTGAGTGGGCTCCGACACAGATTGTATCATACTGGATTAACAAATTGCTAAAGATGTGATGCTAAAAATCAATTGACACAGTCTAAGAATGACTTCTAAAACATATGAGACCTTAATGTTCATCACGTTTAGGCCTTTATTCATGCACAGTCTATAGGTTCTTATAGACTCTTGATGCAAATGAACTAATGGACACAAAAGAGCACCCTTGGTGCTGATTTAAAAAGTAAACAAGTTTTCTGCCTGTGCTCTGCACCTCAATGCAGAATCCACATGTTTGGCTACCTTTCCACATGACCAGATCTTAGTTTGTATGGCCAGCTTTGGTTCCCAGAAATTAAACTGGAAGTTTATGGACCTTTGTGCAAACTTTTTAAAAGATCCCACTTCTTATCACCCTTTTACTCCTATGTGCTCAGGCAGGTCCAGACTGAGAATTAAAATAGGCCCTGACATTTCAGGTACGTAGAGGCCCAATCAGCCCCCATAGAGCCCCCACCAGCCCATTAAATACTGACTTGGACCTTATAGCAGCCCCTCATTTGCCAGAACCCACAGATTGCCAATCCAGGCCTGTGCTTAGGCCATGCATTTTCATAATTCTTTATCCTCTTCCTATTGCCCATAACCAATGAGTGTGGAATTGTGAACTAAACATTTACATTGTTCTAAGGTGAAAGATCTAATTATTTGTTCATGGGACTCTCTAATCTCTTGTTCCCCTCTTGGTTCAATTGTTTAACCTACACTGGTTCATGATTCAGCTGCTGTACAAGCAACACCCAAAGCTGTGTGAAAAGGTTCTGTGGTTCTCCCACAGAAAAAGACCCCCTCTAATTGTCTATAATACCCTATTATGCATACCTCCTGATATATTAGAAATAGAAATAGGGACAAAAAGAGTCAACGCATTTAGCGAAGTGAAATGTTTTTGACCACGCCCATTTCTGCGCCCACACTGCCTAATTACGTGTTCATTATACAAAATTTGACAGGTTATGAAAGTTTAAACACGTTTCTGTGTTTTTTTTCAGTTATTACCGTTTTGCTAATGAAGTTGAATTGCCCTTTAAGCTGTGAGTCATAAGGTCTCCCAAGAGACCTGTTTATGTCAAATTACTTATTAAATTAATTATTGTTAAGTAAAAATTACTTATTTGCTTTTCTCAAAATTCTTACAAAAGTATCAGTGCACCTGGTGGCTGTTTTGGGCCCTCTGCCAAAAGCCAATTAAGTTAGAAACTTTGAATCTTTTTTTAGCTGTTCAATGCAGGAGATAAAAGAGAAAGGGACACTTCAGTAACAAGCCTGGACTGCGGGATGAGCTGTCAAAAGGGACAGTTGGGAGGTATCATAATGTGCTTGTAATGCGTAATCATGTCCCATCACAAGAACATAGTGTAGACTTTTTGAGTATTCTTCAAAATGTTACACTACTCATCTGATTGGCTTATTAAGAGTGGGGAAAGGTTTTTAAGTATGCTCAGAAAGTCCAGTTGCTTTAGACGTATCTTCACTAGATACTGTATATTCTGACCTGGGTGAATGAAAACATTCAACCTTTATAGTTTGCCCTTAGTTTAATTCTTCTGTTCATTTTGCCAGTTTAGGTTCATGCCTCTGCAGCTGTTACAAATCATTATTATCCTTCTTAAAGGATAAGTAAACCTTTAAAGTAAGTGAAAGTAAAATTGACAAGAGTGCTATTCTAAGCTCTTTTGCAATGCTTACATTAATTTTATTTGCATTCATTATTTTTTTTCATTACAAGCTATTTAGAGGTACATGTATTGCTAATACAAATTAATCCTGTTGTAACAGTAACAGCTCAGATTCTGACCATTCCGGCCACCAAGGAAGTTATAAGAATAAAGACAGAGGCTGTGATGATGTTCTTCTGCTTAGGAAAAAAATAGAACCCTTTCTCAAATCTTTCCTTACCAGAAGAACACCAGAGCAACCTCTTTCTTTATCCTGTCCTTTCTTGACTATTTGTGGTTAGAATGGTTGGAAACTGACCAGCAGTTGATGATGTTCATCATTCATATTAACAGCACATGTATCCTGTAATATCTTGGAATTATAAATAATGCATGTAAATTACAAATGCTTAGAATAGAAAGAACTCTCATCAATTTAACATTCACTTATTTTAAAGGTTATTTATCCTTTAAGAATTGGGCCCCTCAGGGTCAGACTGGGCTGGCAGGACACCGGGAGAAAACCAGCTCTCATGGACCCCCACCAACCCAGGCCCCAATCCCTGCCTTGATGTTGCAGCACATGGGCACTCATTTGCTGGGGTGCATTTGTTGGAAGGGGGTCCCTTACATTGCAGCCCCGGTGGGCCTCTGTTGCCCGAGTCCAATGCTGGGGGCCCTAAACTGCTCTCCATACTCAAGGTGAGGCCTTACCCTTGATATATAAAAAGGCAATATTATGTTTTCAGCCTTTTTTTATACAAGACATCACTTTATTTGCTCTAGCAGCCAGTAATTGACACTTCCTAGAGTTGCACAGTTTATTGTACACATAAAACCCCTATACATAAATTACCATTTAGTAAATAACTAGCTTTCGTGTTATTTTTCCTAAGTGTATAACCTTGTTTTTATCAACACTGAACCTCATTTTCTGCACAGTTCTCCAATTCAGTCAAATCTGCAGCAATTTGCCCAATTTAGCTGAACTGCTACTTCCGAGTCACTGTAAATTACACAGTGGAATAAACATTTTTTCCATCGCTAGCAAACAAACTTGGTTCCTAATTTAGGAGAAAAAAGAGGTGGATGCTCCTTAAACATCTTAGCAGAATGTGAGACTTTGAAAAACAGGACATAAGGAAGGAAATGCCAGAATTGCTTGCAAACCAGCTGGTAGCTGTAAATATATCTTTTTATAAGGTCATACTAACACAACAGACATCAGAGAATCAGGAAAAAATAAGCATTCATCCTTTTTTGCACCTTTTTCCTATGAGGAAAAAACATTTACTGCCTTTCCCTATACATCCATAGATAACCTTTAAAGAAATCCTGGTTACTTTTTTTTAGTCATCAAGGATTATTTAAAGAACAATTCATGCAGATCTGGAATCTTGAGAAATAATCCTCACTGCAATCCAAACCCCATAATATTCTACTACTGATTGTAATGCATGGATGTATGTATATTTTGCACCTGGTTCAATGCTTCTTGGCATCTGATCCTATGGTCAGAGCATGGTTAAGACTAATTGGCTAAAGGTTGGTTTAATTTCCCACCACCACCCTCACCAACTAAAAGATTGTTACACACAGAAATTATAATAGGTGCTAAACCTCAATGAAACCGAAGTGAAAGCAGAAGTGATTGGTTCCCAGGCAGCACATTCCTAATGCACAGTAACTGGTGGTGAAATAAACTAAATGGTGAAGTGTGTGTAATGTTAAAAAAGTAGGTGTATAAAGAAGCTCACCAGCTGTCACATGAGCTCAGCAAAGGCAGATAGTATTACTGACAAACATAATA